>JAOVVB010170114.1:0-11453 GCA_028570985.1 Heterobranchus longifilis | reverse complement strand
CCAAAGATGGTTTCTGTCATTTTAGGTAGTCATTATCACGCTGATGTATGCTTAAGTGTTCATTTTTCTGATAAGTTTGGTTTTAATTTTTTGATGCTATAAAAATGGGGTGAAACATCATGACTGACAGCTGTGATTGATCAGGTGGTTGTATGGGCGGGACTACGATACCGTGGCTCCACCGCCCGATCACTACAGTGCAGACTCTGGCTCCGAATGAGCAAACTGACAGCGTCCGCATCTGGGAAATTTTGGCTTCATTTTTGTACAGTGGGAGGAAGCAGAGTCGTGTCATCCATCTTTATATACTGCCTATGGTAAGAACGCTTATGGTAAAACATGTAAGCACCTATAACAATTTGTTCTCCCGTGTACTCAGAGCCCCCAGAGATCAGACCAATGGCAGAGGAAGTACAAGTGGTGTTGCATCATGGGACCGTTCTGCCCTGTGAGGTTCAAGGCTTCCCCAGACCTTCCATCACCTGGCAAAGAGAGGGAGTTCCCATAGCAACAGGTATAAAATGACTGTTTTCTGTGAGAAAATTCTTCTTCAACATTATTACAGACTGGACAGCAGTGTATCAAACCCCACACTGTAGGTCTGGAACTCTGATTTTCCTGCTCGTGGTGTGTGACCGTATTGTTTGGTTACAGGTCACAGGCTTGCTGTGCTCTCGAATGGAGCTCTGAAGTTTTCTCGTGTCACGCTTGGTGATGCGGGGACCTACCAGTGTCTGGCAAAGAGTGAGGCTGGCGTAGCTGTGGGCAGGACCAAGCTAGTCCTTCAAGGTATAGTGGACTTTTGATCTCATAGATGGGATGAAAATGGTGATTTCTCTGTTTATTTCTCTGTGTATTCCTCATAGTAAAGCTGGTTACTCTAAGGTTGCAAAGGGTCGGACAAAATTCGGTACATTTCCAAGGAAAGTTAAGCTTGGGAATTTGGGGAATTTTGGCACAATTTCAATATAAAAATCTGACCTTTTAATAGTGGTCTTATTGGGAGGAAATACACATAAAAAAAGTGATACTAGGTCTCATGGCATGTTTTGGTTAAAAGTGTGCTTATTTAATTGAATTGTAACTGTGCACTGCATTAAGCAGCACTCTTTCATCAGATCATTTGCCAGCATCCCATTAAATAGGAATCTACCCTCTGCATGCACAGTGCATTCTCCCACACTACTGCAAACACTACTGCACTGTCTGAGCCAAATAACTACATGCTTTCATATACATTTTGATTATATTAATGGAATGAATATATATTTTTTATTTCAGTTAACCAGCAGATAGTGGCAAAGTGCAGTGAATGTACGGGATAATGTAGAACAAGCCCACCACTTCAGGGTGATGTTCTATTTGCAATAATGACCGGCTCCTTCTACATTATCCCGCTTATCACACGGCTACTTACGAAAGAAATCAATAATTTAACATAAAATATTAATAAAAAAATGATTTTATTGACTTAAAAATGACTGCATTGCTTCCGCTTAAAAAAACAAAAAAAAAGTCTGTTAGCTTATGGCAGTGGTTCCCAAACTTTTTGTGCAAGGCCCTCCTTTTATAGATACAAATATTTTCAAGCCCCCCTGCAGTGCACCCACACAACCACACTTGAACTTCTATAGAATTTATTTGAAACGTTGCCTGTAATTAATACAGAACTGCAACTTCCGTTATCACTCTGGGCCCCCCCTAGGGGTCCTGCCTAGCTTATGGCTGGAACTGCGTCCTCAACACAGATGCATAAAATGAGCGCAGTACCTGATTGAGGTTTTCTGCTCCGTAACTGTCAAAGACATTTTCTTTTGTATTAACCAGTCCTTTTTTTTCTTTTCTTTAGTGGGGACAGCCATTAATCATGAATCTAAAGTTTTGTTCTCTCCGCATATGTTAAAATGAACATTAGAAAGAGTAACAGGAAGTTTTGTCGTTGTTTTGCCACAGCTAAGGTTAAATTTACCGGACTTCTTTCTGTTGATTAATCGATGTGGTCCTCCAGAACTGCATCCTTAGCAACGGTCTATTTTACATGGCAATGGTCTTCTATACTTAGCAACAGTCTGCTATAGAGAAATAACAGACTGTTTCATGCTGTGATTGACCAATCAGAATGGAGTATTCAACAAAGCTGTGTAATAAGACTTAACACCTTCTGCTAGTTTGTGTTAATGGATTCATTTGGCAAATTAATGGATTATATCTATAAAGGTTTGTTTCTATCAGCATATGACATGGTAAATACAGCCTGAGCACAGCAGATAACCCCTATATTTCCATTTTATTCCTGTTATTTCAATGTATTCCCAAAAAGATTCCACCTTGAATATTCCCGGGATTTAATTCCTAAAAAATGATTTTGGACAGTTTTAAATGAATTTATATTTGTCCATCTCATGTTTCTCCAGTCCCTCCCGTGCTGAGCGTGCCTCGTGTGGAGTACACTGCAGTGCTCGGCCAGCCAGTCAGTCTGGAGTGTGTGGCTGACGGGCAGCCTCAACCTGAAGTTACTTGGCACAAGGAGAGGAGGCCTGTGGTCGTCAGCGCTCATATACATATCTTTGCCAATGGAACCTTGGCAATAACCTCTACGCAGCGCAGTGATGCAGGCCTGTACACGTGTACTGCCAAAAACCTCGCCGGCAGAGCCAGCCACGACATGAGGCTGGTTATTCAAGGTAAGTTTAGAGCACTGGTTCCCAACCTGGGGGTCCTGACCCCCATTAGGGGTCGGCAAAGCTTCACGAGGGGTCGTGAGGCCAAGGTTTAGTTAATAACTTTTATAAACAATAACTTTTAATGCTGAAACTGACAATAGTACATAAGACAGATAATCTGTGCAAAAAAAACCCTGTTGCTCTGCCTCCTCCGAGTGACAGTTTTAAGATTGAAGGAAAACAACCAATCAGAGCCGAGGAGTCTCAAATGCATCGTCAATCACTTCTCGTGAAATCCGAACAAACTGTCAAACTAGACGCCGCTGATCAAAGATGAATCAGCATTTTGTTACTGTATTGCCTATATCTCGCCTCAAATGTTTTCAGAAACATAGTTTAGTGTTCCATTTAGCTGTTAAAATAGAAACTTTGCTCCGGCCGGTGGGCGGTTCTTTTGGCTCGACTGTTTTCAACATGGCGGCTGGGTCACGACTCTAATTTTACAGCTAAGCAGTAGAAAAGTACGCAGTTAAAACAAAGAGCTAATAGAACAATGGCCAAGCATCAGGGAGAAGAGAACACTGAATTTGTCAAAAAAGAAGCCTATTATGTATGTATGTATGTTTGTTAAAAATAAAAAAGAAATAATACATAATACAGAGAATTGTATTAAAAGTTAAAAAAAACAAAAAATAGCAGGAAAACTCATCTCTGATGCAATATTCACAGGAAGTAATCAGCTCAAAATTCATCCAAATCGCTCCTGTAGTTATTGTGTTCACTATCTGGGATTACTTTGTCAGTTTATCAGTTATTCCATACTGTTATTGTTATGCATTGAATATAATATGAAATATCCATAAAATATGTCACTTAGTCAGGGGTCATCAGTTTAATTAATGATAGAAAAGTGGTCTGTTAAGGAAACATGTTTATGTTAAATGGTTCTCTTAATAAAAAATGTTGTTGCATTTCAGTCCCGCCCATGATTCCTCCTGCGCAGACGGACCTGTCAGTCATTCAAGGATTCCAGGCGCTGCTGCCCTGTGCTGCTCAGGGTTCTCCAGATCCCAGAGTGACGTGGGAGAAGGATGGTGGCGCAGTGCCCAACCATCCAGGCAAGTTCACCGTCCTGCGTTCAGGAGAGCTCATCATCGAGAGGGCTGAGGTAAGTCCAGCTAATACTCTTCACTGCGTTATGATGCCACATCGCCGTTCTGGGCATAAGAATCCGTTCTGATTGCTTCCTTCACGCAGCCGGGGGATGCCGGCGTGTTTACGTGTGTAGCCACCAACGCAGCAGGCTCTGCGAGACAAGACATCCGCCTGTCCATCAACATGAGGCCTGTCTTCAAGGAGCTGCCCGGTGATGTAACCCTGAACAAAGGGCAGAGCCTCGCCTTGTCCTGCCACGCTCAGGGGACACCGTCTCCGGTCATCTCCTGGACTGTCAACAACAGTCCTTACACAGGTATTGCATTCATTTCACATACACTTCAAAGTATCACAGTGTCATCGTGGCAAAAACCACGTTTCAATCAGTTTCAATCTAGAACTTCACCACTAGATGCCACTAAAAACTACACACTGTACCTTTAATGGCATATTAATTTCTTTATCAAGACATTCATGTATTTACGTTTTATTTTGTTAGCGTCGTTGGCTGAAAAAAGATTGAGAACCTCTGTTAAAAGGTATTAAAAGTTGATGAATCAATTTAGCAAAAACGAGGGCCCTTAAAAAGTATTAAAAAGTCTTGAATGCATTTTTCCAAGGTATTACATTTTGTAGTTGGTTTCGATATGTATATTTGTCCATAGAGTTTGTATGCCTGAATTTAATTATTGTGTAGATGCGTTGTGAGATTCTGTGTAGTGTTGACGTCATCCGAAAAGGACAATTGTTTTGCACGCTCACTGACTGACTGCTGCTTGATATCACGCAAAACTCATGGGGAAATGCAAGTTTTCATACAAATGGTTGGAGGATAAGGAGTTGGAACCATGGCCGAGGCCTGTCTCTGACAATAATAATCATTTCTAGTGGTTTCTCTTTCTAATAAACCTTGCACTGGTCTTGCATTTGATTTATGTTGCACTGATAAGGACTTATCACAAAGTAAGACTGTTTAGCTGTGCTATCCTACAATTAGGGCTGCACAATTAATCAGAATTTTATCAAAATCACAATATGGACTAGTGCAATATCCAAATCGCATGAGGCGCAATATTTGTTAAAGGCAAAATATGTGTCAAAATATCATCCTGAATGAAGTATTGTGGCGCTGCAGAGATGTCCCGGCTTACAAATCGTATTCTACAGAGGAAATCTTTGTTTGGTCGTATATAATCACACCACGATCATTTTAATATATTTTAAAATGGAAATGAGAATAATTATGCAAAAAAGATAATTCCCTCCATTATTGTGAATCATATCGCAATTGCCATATCAGTGAAAATAATCGCAATTAGATTGTTTTCTAATATCGTGCAGCCCTACGTACAATCAATAGTTAGAGGTTCTTAAAAAAAGCCTTAAAATGTATTAAATTTAACTTCGGGATTCCTGCATATACCCTGAAATAGCAATCAGTCTTGCTGTTGTAATGTTGAATCTAATACAGTATAGTAGAGTTGAAATGTAGCCATGTTCTGCTCTGATTGATTAAACAGGTGCCACTGTAGATGAGGCTGGCAGGAGCTCCGTGATCATTGAGAATGTGACCATGAGTGTCGCTGGGACCTACGTGTGCATAGCAGAGAACAGCGTGGGCTCCATCCGAGCGCTCTCATTCGTCCGTATCAGAGGTGAGCTTTCTGTCGAGGGTTAGCCAGGGCTTTAACTTTCTACAGATACCGGTATCGCTCTTGATGATCTTGTAAACGCGTGCTGTGTGTTTCCAGAGCCTCCGGTGCTGAAGGGCGAAGCCCACACGTCTCAGACCGTCATCCAGGGCGGCTCTGCTGTGCTCGACTGTCCGGTCCACGGAGACCCCAGCCCGGTCCTGCGCTGGCTCCGGGATGGAAAACAATTGCTCCGCTCCATCCGGATGCAAGCGCTTCACAACGGATCCTTGGTCATTTACAGCATCACTGTAAATACAGAGTTCTCTTTATGTTTTGTTCTTTATTTCCTACATTTTAGAGCAGCTCTTTAGGCAAGTTTTGTTAAACCAGTGGTTCCCAAACTTTTTTTTTGCAAGGCCCCCCTTTTGTAGATTTTCAAGCCCCCCACATAACCACACTCTTAGACACATCATTTGCTTGCAAACTTCTGCAGAATTTATTTGAAACATTGTCTGTAATTAATACAGAACTTCAGTGTGCCAGTTGTTATGCCTTGTCATATTTTCTTGTCTTTGTGTAGTTACATCGTCTTCTTTACGTTTACCTGGCAGTCCTGTCACAAACTTATCCATGCTTTGCTACAGTGCAGCAGAACCATGCATCATTTATTTATATTTAGCCTCCTGTTATCACTCCGGAGTCCCGCCCCCCCAGTTTTGGGAACCACTGTGCTAAACCAAGTTAGAATGATTAAGCCCCCTTGAGCAAACTACTTACATCAATAATGTTTCATGTCTTGGAGAACAACGGAGCAGGATTCATCCGATCCGAGCTTCATCCGCAGTCCCCTCGGCTGGAGGAACAGTGTGTGACTGTCCCGCAGCGTCCTGTTCCCACCTAAATCAGATTCAGTTCCGTCAGAAAGGCTAACAGCATTAGCAACAGAGGGAGGAGAAGAACAGAGAGCTGGATGTTCCCAGACTCTGCCCCTCTTTCCTTAGCCTGTAACCTTGTTAGGTCTCTAACTGCTGCAGTAATTGCACAGCCTGCAGTTGAGACTTTCTCACAGACAGATGACTGTCCTTCCCACGGAGCAGTGTAATGCGAAATTTCCTCTCTCTGGCCCAATAATATCTATTATGACAAAATAACTCAATGGAATAAAGCCTCAACCGCCCAGTAGGAAATGCCAGCTTTCTTTCATCATAAAGCTATGTGTGATCTAAGACACAGTTTTGTCCTGGAGG
This sequence comes from Heterobranchus longifilis, assembly GCA_028570985.1. Classification (NCBI taxonomy): domain Eukaryota; kingdom Metazoa; phylum Chordata; class Actinopteri; order Siluriformes; family Clariidae; genus Heterobranchus; species Heterobranchus longifilis. The sequence goes on along the minus strand of JAOVVB010170114.1, from coordinate 4,754 downwards.
TTTGTGGCCCCATCAGAGGAAAAGTGTTCCTCAGAGTGCCAATTAAGCCAGACTGTCCTCCTGTTTGGTCTGCAGGCTGCAGATGAAGGACAGTACCAGTGTGTGGCCGAGAGTGAAGCTGGAACAGCTGAGAGGACCATTACTCTCAAGGTTCAGGGTGAGTTCTGTGCTTATAATTACACACACTGTCAATCCGCAAAATACACACAACCACACATAACACATTTTTATTTTACCTCTCAGAATCTAGCTTCCCTTTAACAACTATTTCAAGTAACTAGATTTGCCCCACCTCCACTTATTCATGCATTTTGTCATATTCTTCTCGTTGTCAAATATTCGTTTCATGTGATGTATTGCGTCTTTCAGTGTCTCTTTTTGTCACCTTTTTCCTACCTTCAGGGAGACATTTCTATAAGCTCTTTGTTTGTTATTTTTTTGCAGATCTAGACTCAAAACCTTTATAACCTTTATTAGGAATATTCCCATTGAGATTCAGAATCTTTTACACGGTGGCCAAGACAAGCAGCATAAAAAGTTTCACACAAAAGAACAAGCACCAGACTTAAACAAAACAGCAACATGTTAAAATCCCTCTCTCTCTTTTCAATTTCAATTTGCTTTATGGCATGACAAAATCAATACATCTGTGCCAAAGCATAGAAGACAAACAACAAAATCAAGAAAGTAAATAAGAAATACATCTGATCATATTGATGCAAGTAAGCAGAGGGTAATTATCATATCGTGGAAGATAATAGATATATATACATTCATGACCCTCAAAATGTGGGGGGGAACAAAAATACAAAAGTGAAACAATAAATACAAATTTCTATTTATTTTGCCTCTTATTGTGGCAGGAGAAGTCATATTTAGCTGCTAACCATGCTTTTAAAAGAAAAATATATATATTATAAATCTTCCCCCAACAAAAAAAATAGTTTTTTTTGTTGTCAGGGTAGGCAGTGAAACCTGGTATAATATTTTCATGTTATACCATATATTTATCAATATATCTTTATAATTTGGACATGCACATAAGAAATGCATTTCTGTTTCAATGTCCTGGTGGAAAAGTGTACAGATCCGTTCCTCTGTTGGTCTCCATCATTTTAAATAGCGACCTCTTTCAATTTCTAATTCGTGGTCACTGACTGTATTTTGTTATAATTACTTTTTCTTTTGGATTTTTTGTTTTAAAATATTCTGCTAATTGAATTGTTTAGGGAGGAGGAGTTTATGTTGCAATTTATTTTCATAATAATCTCTCTCTCTCTCAGTCAATGGAGGCTACTCTACCTGGGAGGAATGGGGTCCATGCAGTAGCACCTGTGGACAAGGCTTCCAAGAACGAGTCAGATTATGCAACAGCCCAGAACCAGTCAATGGCGGCCGCTCGTGCAGCGGTCCCAGTATCGACTCTAGGAAATGCCAATCTGGTCTCTGTCCAGGTATGAATACGTTTTTGTTTGTTTTCCTTCACTTTAGACGGTAGCTGATATTTTAAAGTCAGTGTCAGTTTTTCATACGATATTACAACTTATTACATTATCTCATATCCTGGTTAAGCTCTTGTGTGCATAAATGAACAGAATATTATGGTTACCTTACAGACAGCCTACACCAGGGGTGTCCTAACTGTTTTGAATGGGGGTCAGATTAGATAATATGAAAATATCTGGGGTCCAGCTGCTTCTCACATCATATGGGTTATTGTTTTTCTAAATCACATACAATATGCAAATGTTTTACTGCAACTTCAGTACACAGCCTTTAACAAATTTGCCCTCAGCAAAAGTTTGTGTTTCAGGATTGTCAGCCCTGGTAGTGTTTTCCTTTTAATCCTTCGCTGCGCGGCTTGGCTAGCTTTGAGCTGTTTAATTAACCGCTGGTTATTATGCTTAGTGTCATAATGTCTCTTCACATTAAGGTTGTCACGATACCAGAATTTTAAACTTCAATACAATACTAGTGTAAAAAAACATACCTCTTTCAATACCATGACAAAAAGAAAAAAAAGTCTGAGGCACACAAAATTGGAACTTTTTTTCTTTTTTAAAAATTAACCTGCACACAGTGCTGGTACAGAAAAAGTCACTGAACACATAGTTCACTGCACACAGTTGATTTTCTTCCCTGTTGTTTCATCTGTGCAGCCTTGGGTTGAAAATGTGATTGTAGATCTGCTTTTTTTATAGCTTCGATACTAATTGACTGTCGATGTTGTATCGTTTTAAACATGCGGTATTGAAAAAGTATCAAAGTACCGATACTTTTGACAATCTCATTTCACATTGAACTCTTTTATAACAGCGACGGTCTCTTGGCAAATGAAACAAACGCAAATGCTTTCAGTGAGAAAGTATTCAACTTTCCACCGATCGTGAAAGATTTACGCTTATTTGCTGTAACCATGTCTGCTACCTTGCAGTTAATGTTTGTTGTCTAGTCTTTATGAAAACACATTAGTTCTGACTGCATAGTTCCTACTTGGTGCATGTCTACAAACGGTATGATAGTACTGCCATTGTGAGGTGAATGGATATATATACACATAGTATATTTTGAGAGAAAAGCCTTGGGCCGTTTTAAAATCGGTCCACGGGCCACGATTGGTCCCCGGGCCGGACTTTGGACATGCCTGGCCTACACACACCAAAAGGGCATTTCCGACTGTAAGCTGCGGGCATTGCTACAGTATTTGAAAAGAGATAGATGGGGCTTTTAATGTACATGTATCAACACAAAGTCAGAAATGAAATGATGTTATGTAATTCCAAATTATTCAAGTGCATGTCTGTTTGGTGATTAAAGGAGAGAGTCCTCGCAAGACCCGAGGCAGCCTGATAGGAATGGTGAACGAGCGAGAGTTCGGCGTGTCCTTCCTGGAGGCCAACATCACAGACAACGTGGAAGAAGGGAGCAGCACTCTGCAGGCTCGCCTGGACAACATCCCTCCCAGTGTGGGTGAGTGACCGCACGTCATGTCCCCTGGGTTGATATCATTTGTATGGAGAGACAAGCCTCTGAGTCATTTTAGTGCTTGTTGTTTATTTAGATTTATTGTCCCAGAGAGGTATTTGTTTTCACAGCCAGTACACATAGCAACACATAGCAACACATAGATATGCACATAGCAACACACAGATATAGACAGTACACCAAATCTCCATGAATACATTCATCATCCCAGCTCACAGCTGTACAACGGTCTTTTTGCCAGACACAAGTGTATAAACACAATTGTGGGACAATCCAACGTGTTGAAATAGACTCCACTGGTCTCTAAACTCAGAAAGTAAAACTTTGTTCACTCATTTTTAAATTTGCACAGTATGGGTTTAGCAAGCTTATGAAGACAAACGTTTCAGATGCAACATAGTAAATTGCAGCCGATCTAACTTTAAATTAGGGCTACTGGATTACGGCAAAAATCATGATCACTGTTATTTTTGGTCGATATTGAGATCACAATTATTTAAAACGATTACTGATTGACTTTGGAAACATGCATTTACTGAAAAAAACAACAACTTAAATATAATTCAACTGAAAAACAAATGATATAGAAAATAATCTATATATAAATCAATATGATCAAAATGAAATCAACTATGCTGTAATGTTAATGCACTGCCACAACCTACTGAAAACTACTAAACACATATTCAATATATTAAAAAACTAAATAAATAAATAAGATCAGGTATGTTGTAATGCACTGCCACAGCCTACTGTAAACTCATAAACATATATTCAACATTTTGGTAAACTATATTCAACATATTCAATAACTCAGTGAAAATGTGAGAAAGCACACCGCTGTAAAGGAAAGAGGTGCGCTGGATTTATAACACGAGACAAAACGAGAGCATCATTATGAAACGGAATGCTGCACAATAATCATTTTTATCTCGATTATCTTGTTTTCATAATCTTTGGAAGCCAAAATTGTAATTGAAAATAAAATGTGATTAATCGCCCAGCCCTACTTTATAATGGAAGAAGTATATATTATCTTTTCTTTTACTCAGGGAAAAGCTGGAGTATGCTCTGCTCTCTTTGTGATTTCTTTCATTAAGAAATGAAAACAGGAGAGCTGGTTTTAGGGATGTGGTCCCAGTCCTGTGTAGACTGCATGTACTGTATTTCTGTGGAAGAGCTGATGCAGTTCCTCTGTAGGTCCCTTGCTGCGGGTGCTGGTGTCTGCGTTTGCTCCCATCTACTGGACCACAGTGCTGCAGAGCGGAGCGGCCAGAAACGGCTTCTCCCTCACTGAGGGACAGTTCAGACAGGAGTCTCAGCTGGAGTTTGAGACGGGTAAGTCCTGCCTTACATCACGTTTACACGTATGCATGACAATAACACGTGTTGGCCAATGGATGTTTCAAGTTTTTAATTTATTTAAGGTAATTATACATTCCAAGAAAGGTTTTGGGAGCTCAACTCATCTATTATATCTCCAAAGTCTGCATGATTTTTAAATGCAATATTCTCATATGTCACTTATGCACAGTAGTGGAATGTAACTAAGTACATTTACTCAAGTACTGTACACATTTGAGGTACTTGTACTTTACTTGAGTATTTTCTTTTCATGCCACTTTGTACTTCTACTCCACTACATCCCAGATGGAAATAATGTACTTTTTACTCCATTACATTTATCTGACAGCTATAGTTACTAGTTACTTTACAAATTAAGATTTTTGCACACAAAGCAAAAGTGGCTTGTTGACCCAACAATATAC
>JAOVVB010170085.1:0-11453 GCA_028570985.1 Heterobranchus longifilis | reverse complement strand
TGATCAGAAACATTTTGTGTGACAAACATGCAAAAGAATAAGAAATCAGGAAGGGGGCAAATAGTTTTTCACACCACCGTATTCCGTTTTGAATCTAATTGGCTAAGAGGCTAAAACGTTAAAATAAATCTTGATGTACAGTACACACCTGCGATTGCTCTGTATTACTGTGACAGTTTTAAAGTTAAAAAACAACAACACATTACTTGACAGCCATTGTTCTGTTTTTGGAATGTTTTACTGTTAGCTAGGTATGTTGCTTAGCACACAAAGCTTACTCTTATCCGAATATTTTGTTTATTGCAAAGATTTGATCCATCTATCCATCCATTATCCATACACCTTATTCCGGTTCAGGGATGTGGTATTGCCGATGTCATTAATAATAAATTGAATTACATATTTAACACTGGATGATTTTTTTTTTTATTTCCGCTTGTTTAAAATTTTATCATACATGGCCTGGCCAAAAACTAAAATAAATAAATAAATTTTTTTTTTTTTTTTTAAAAAGGCACCATTTCAGAATAGTCAAATTATTGGGCTGCATCAAGCAAAGACAACAACTAAGGAGATTTTAATTTACTGGAATTGGGTTATGAACCCTTCAACACATTATCAAAATATGTAAGCTTAGTGCTGAACTATCAACTTTGTGGAAAACATGTGCTCTGGAAAAAAAAAAAAATCACTGAAACACTTGGTGAAATCACATGGTAAAATAAAACCAAAAAAAAAAAAACAACAACAGTAAAAACAACAGATATGTTTAATAGTGACGCACAAATGTAATGAGAACTCACAGGACTGAGACTAAACAGCTGTGCAGCCATAAGAAAACACCTTTATCCTAGGCACAGGTGCGGTAGATAAAATAAAAAATAAAAATAACAGTATTTTTAACTAGTGTGATCACTTTGTACTGCAGTCAGGCATGGCTCAGCCTACCATGGCCTGGCCTGGGCAGAAGTCTACACATGAATTGTTGCAGTTAGCAACTAGGACCAGGGTTAATACAATCTTTGAAAGCATGCATAATTGATAAATCCTGTCCTGCATAATTGATAAATCCATACTGCACGTGAAAGAGTCATGTGTCACTACATCCAAAAACCACAACTTTAAAAAGTTTCCTTGTGACGATGTAAAAGCATGCCTGGGTACAGAACATTAAGTTCCATTTGAGAGCCATTAAGGAGTGTTGATGGGGACAATCAGGTTTGGTCAAAGTACAAGGCAACTGTGCTTAGCATGAAGATGCCTTCAAAGTAGCTAGTCCACATACTCGAATTGTTCTAGGAGGTAGGAGAAAAATAGTGCATGTATTGCAGGGAGGAGTAAAAAGAAGACAGTTTAAGGGATGAAAATATGCATTATCTGAGGAGGCTTTAACACACACATACTTTAGGGGACCTCTGAGACATGTGTCAACTTGTTTAAATAATAGTAAAATATGTGACTTTTAATGTATGTCAGGGTAAATTTGGGTTCGGCAACTGGTGAACAGCTGGATGATGACCCAGCAAAGTATTTAGAGTAGTGAACAAAGCACTTGAAAAATATTCTAGCATACTGTACACTAACATGGTACGAAAAAAAATCTGTCTATAAAAAACAACTCTGTCCTTTGTTGAGGTTTCCTGCTGCACATGCCTTTGTATAAATAATATATCTTTCATATAATTTTATAAGGTGCTTTCCCTCAGCCATCTCAGGAACAGATCTCAGTATGCTTGACTCCGAAGTTCAGTACTGCGTACTATGAGCACTCCATACATCGTCAAGGGGACTCGATCAAGGTACGGTTTTCTCGGGTACAATTTGAATCAAATATGAAAGGTAACCAACCATACCTAAACACGGAAGTGGACTGATGTCTAGAACAAGACAGTATTCACACCGTCTGTCTCCTTTTAAAATGTCTGTGTGCGCAAAATATCAATATCAGTCAAAATTTCTACTTTTTGTGTTTAGTGGCAGCTTGCAACCCAACCTGATACATATTGCCACCTGCTCTGTCGAAAAAATGAAACAAGTTTACTCATGTGAAACCTGTCCGGAGGGTAGAGATGGGGGGGGGGGGAATGGGGGGCAACCGTACAAAGGCACAGAGCAAATAAATCCCACCTAGTGTTAAAGCACGAATAGATTTGTTTTATTTTACCCTCTCTGGTCTAAGAAGCAAAAAGACAGCATGGCTTGTTAAAACCAACTAAAAAAATCAGACTGTTTAAAGATGTCTAGAGTTAGAAGTATGCATTTATTCTTAATTTAAAAAAGATGCATAACTGATGTAAGGTACACGGTGTCCAGACTGGTAACATTACGTACCGGTGCTAAATAAAACATCCACAAATCAAACATTTTAAATTTATGACTTATTTGTAGCCACTAAACGGGAACTGTTGCCATTCATAGCATTTACATTTAAGACATTTGACAGACGCTCTGGCAGACAACAATCCAACAGTCAAGTTGTTGCCTAATTTCCCTGGACCTTATATAAATTTCCCAGCCTTAAATATTCTTCTTGACATAAAGGTACTGTACAATGACCTACCACTCCTGGGGTCAAGTCTTTTAGTAAAGCTATTTCTAAATCTCTTCTCGACACACCCTAGTATGTACACCGTTTAACTAATACAACAATGCATTTCTAAATTACACCACTTGGAGGATTTCACAATGATTTCGAAGGCAGATCATCTGATTTTATAACTGAAAGTAATCATGTCCTGTAAACGTTTTTAGTTACTTCTGTTCTATATTCTCATGCAGTGCACTTCAGCCTGAACTTAGAAACATCCAAAAAATTGTTTTGAAGTAAATGCTGAAAAAATGCACATAAAGCCAAAGGCCAGCTTTACTGACATACGTCATAATATGAGTAATCAAAACTACCTATTTCACAAAGGTTTGTCTTGCAGTATCCACCTCTCCTTTGTAGACTTAAGGTGGAAACCAGGGTGTGTGTATGTGTGTGTGTGAGAGAGAGAGGGAGAGAATGTGAGAATGTATGTCCATGTACTTAACATGTCCTTAACGCTATTTAATTATCATCACTATTTTTGTCCATATCACCCATATAAGTTTTCAAACTACATTAGGGATAAGAATCACCCGTTATGCCCCGTTTCTATTAATATTGTGATTCATATGCATCACATATGCGATTAATATGCATCACAATTTTATAAATATCCTGAGGTGATGTTAAATTTTTCTTTGCAATTTTGCTACAATTTTAAGACCTTTAAAAAATTGTCATAACTCAAAAGTTTTATACCTTAGCTTTATTCAATAGATTTAAAACTAAAGTGAACATGAGTAATTAAATGGAGTCCGTTCCTTATACCATTCGTTTTCTCACTTCAAATATTTCAAACTTCAAATACAAGAGTTCACTCGCAGAGTTTGGTGAAAAAGGCAGAACGGAGGCTTTTTAACTTGTACAACTTTTGATAATGTACTGAAATTATAAGCTGAAAAACAGCCAATTCCGATCACTGGCTAATTGACGGATGCATCTCTATTATAAATGTAATAAATAATTTTTTTTAACTATTGGAACACACACAAAAAAAAAAAAAGCAATTCACAACCAAATCGATTATTCCCCCCATCTCTAATAAGGTCACACAAATCCACATTTAAAAAATCCTTCTTTCTCAAGTTTTGGCATAATATCTTTAGACATGAAATAAATTACAGGTTGTCATTTGATGTTGTAAAATATATTTTAAAGGTCAACTTTTATTATTATTATTATTATTATTAATATTAATAATATTTTGCTGTCATTAACCATTTTCCTATTTTCCCTTTGTGTGTTTCGCAGGTACACTACCACTGGAAGACTTTTCAAAAAAGTTCCATGCTGTTCAGTTTCTGTAACCATAACAACCATGATGCAGACATGCAATCTCGTAGCAAGTCCACATCATTTTCTGCTCCACTCTGAAGAAAATATAGAATAAACAGCAACATGCATTTTAATACAGGGTGATGTGTATTATTAGGGACAGTTGCCAACCCTAATTTTCCATATTGCAGCGAAAGTGAACTCAATCGACTGTTGAGTCAGGCACTCGGCCCGGCTGCGCACGTCAGCTCAAAGCAGCTGATCCAGGCCGGCTTTCTGATGCTGTCGAGGCTGGAGTTTTAAAAGCTCCCAGATGATGGTGCAGACATTACATCCATCTCCATCTATCTTTAAACCAGGATTTTATTATCGTTAAGCCGTATGGAGGGGCGCTCTCAGTTACTCAGCAACTTCAGCTTGTGTATTTGAAAAACTGATGTCTTTAAATAATGTAACGGGAAACTAATGATAAAATGATACTTTCAATACTGACACTTAGACATTGATTGTTAGTATTGAAAATACTGGAAAATGCATAGATAAAAACATTACAATATTCAAGGATAATTATAATTAAGTACAAGTATAATATAAGACCATATCAATCCTTAAAAAAATGGCTGGTGTCAGATAATCTAAGGAGACATATTTTGGAGACAAAATATTGTTGTGAAAAGCCTGAAGGTGTTAAAAACCCAGGGATGCACGATAGAGAATCGCTGATGATTGCGAGTGACTTCAATCTACACTCATGAAAGGCATCTTAAAAAGTGAAAGCAGAGGGAGAGGGAGGGAGGGAGAGATAGAGAGAGAGAGAGAGAGAGAGAGAAAGAAAGAGAGAGATGACTCAAGGGGAGGCTCAAAGCGAGAATGAGTTTACCTCCCGATCAATGTGACTGTGAAAAGAAGTACACACACACACACACATACACACACGAACAAATACACACAGAGGATCTTAAATGTAAATGTCAAAAACTAAGCCATGTTGTGGGGGGTACACACGTACGAGTGGTGTTCAAGACAAACCGGGACTTTTGATTGTGCAGAATAACAGAACACAGTTATGAGAGTAAAACTTCTCTTTATTTCTCTACTGTATATAATCCCCTGCTACACTAATGCACTTATCCCAGCTTTTCACTAATGCTTGGATACCATCAAGGTTGAAAGTTTTCTCAGTACGTCTGAGCCATGATTGGACCTATGCCGACTTCACGTCTCTGTCACTGCTTAAATGCTGGCCTCCCAGGAACTTTTTTTTTTTTTTTTTAAGTACTTGGCTGGGAGTTATTGCCATATCTCTCATACATTAACGAGTTCCTGGGAGGCCAGCGGTTTATATGTGAAGCAGGCAGTCCGATCCTGGCTCCAGCATACTGAGAAAACTTATAAATGCTGGGAGAAGTGATTATTGTAATGGGTCATGATATAGAGAAATAAACTGAGTTTTTAAATCTCATAACTGTTCTATTATTCTGCAAAATCAAAAGTCCCAGTTTGACTTGAACACCTTCGTAGAAACCCCTGTATGTCCCAGTAAACCTCAAATCCTACTTCAGCTGCTGTAGCACTTTTTTGGAATATTGACTGTAATACGTGTAATAAAATAAGGATCCTAGACAGATATGGAAGGGCTATCAAAAAAGCATTTACAGCTGTAGACAGCTGTTTCATTCTTCACTACAGTCCCATGATAATAAAAAGTTTATTGGAGCTATCAATTTCAAATCAGTGTTAGAGCGGAATCCAGACATCAATCTGATTTTAAGATAGTCAGACCAGATTTAATGCATAACCTATATTAAATCGCTTCTGTTTTTTTTTTTTTCATACATCAGGATGCTAACTCCAATTAAACTCAAATGATCGTTCAAACATGTATTTTTTAACTGCATTTGCCTCAGGGATGAGCATAATTTGTGACGCTTCAGAAATTCAAATGCATTTAATAATTTTGTGAATACATCAGGAATGCACATAAAGGCATATACCTCTCTCTCATTGTCTTTACCTTGCCTTTTGTTTTATCTTCCTATCTATCACTTTCCTCATTGCTAGTGGAGTTCATTAGAAAAAAACTCAAACAGGAGACATGGCCTGGCATTAAGCAATATACAGTATATGGAAAGTGAACACAGGTAGTTTGTGTTTTAAATTATTTATGTACTTGTACCGAGATAATAAATTCTCATTCAAAACCTCTATTCTAAGGAAAAGTTCAGCAAAAAAAATAAGTTTTGTGTGCCTTTTTTAAATGTTTAACAGCTTTATTCAGTGCCTGCTGAAAGATTACTGGCAGCTTAAGGTGAAATGTTTTCTTGCATGCTACTGATGACACCGAGTTGACACCGTGAAACAATCAACACCTGAAATTTTACTACAACTCAGGGGATCCCTTTAGAGTTGTAAATTTTGCCCAATTCTTTTTCTCAACTGATAGTCGAACATGTTTACAATCAATGAATCATTAATAATTAAAGATAACCACATTATGATGCACATTTCCCTCTCGTTTAGTTTTACGTTTTATTTCGCTGTATCAACAATTACTACCACATATTCATTTCTATTTTATTATTATTTAAAATAATTCATTCAATTCCTAATTCATTGTGTGCAGAGCACTGATTCGCTCAGCTTTTCTCTGAGGATTGTAAGCAGGCTGACTCAATCCGGTGTTCACAATAAGATCCGCAGACATCCGACACTTCAAATATGTTATTAGCAATCTTGCGAGGAGCCGGGCTAGTAAGGACAACTAAGCTACATTAGCAGCTGGGTTGTCAAGGTGACCGCTACATGCACCGCTAACCTTATCATCAATTAATACCTTTTTAAACAATTAAATTCTTAATGCCAGTTAATCAATTAACTATTGCTATATTACATTCGCTAACATTTCAGTCAACCGACCATCAGAGCATGAAAACAGTCATACACGCATGGTTAAAACTAGACGACATTTACTTGGATACCAATATTCACACCTATTATTATATAATAGGAAATTGTATATAAAGAAATCATTTGGTCTGCAGTGCTTTTCAGGGAAGGAAGAGTCAAGGTCTCACTTGTGATGCTTAACATAAAAAAAGACATTTTAAAAAATATATTTCTCAAAAGATATTTTCAAAACCTGGTTTTCTGGTCGCAGTTTTGACACAGAAAATGAAATATCTAATAAGTGCTGCTTTGAAGCCATTATATATATATATATATATATATATATATATATATTGCTGTGCACAAAAGTGAAAATGTGTTTTGCAAGTCATTAGAAATGTCTTAATTTAAAAGATGTTCATAAGGGAAAGGCAGTAGAAAATACACATTTTAATTATAACGTTTTTATTAACAATCTAATTAAGCAATATAACACTAGTGGGAGTGATGTTGTGCTGTGATGCTGTCGTAGCGATGGCGTAGCCCAAGTGCTGAGTGCCGAGGCCATAACAGCAGTGCTCATTATTTTGAACGAGTTATTTTGCTCCTCCAACACAAATCCTTGGAAGCTTGGTGCAACTAACTAGCCATGACAACATTCTTACCGGTACCATGTAGACAAAAAGTGAGGAGAATAAACAATGGATATGGTGGACAATCCTATCTCGCAAGTTTCTCGTTATATTTGCACATATTCGATTAAGAATATTGGCTCTGTTAACAGGTTCACACACACACACACCATGTAGGGCCTTTGATCAGGAGTTTGGGAGTAATTTGGGATTTAGCCTTGTGTTAGAAGCTAGATAACTTTCTTGCCATAAATAAAAGAACACGGAGGGTTCAGAAAGGATTCAGAATGATTTAGAAGCATTTATTAATCAATGTCAATGTGTTTTTTTTAAAGACTATTTAAATATTTGCTTTTTCATATTTTATTTTTGTTTATTATTAAAGTCTTATTTTCATAGTCTTCATTTGAATACTCCATATTCGTTAGGTGTTAAAAAAAATTTCTCTGTATATCACTTAAAACACTCATCATTTAAAACACTAATTGATCTTTAAAGAATGTACTGTAGATTCTTTTTCACTTTGCTGACAATTTCGTCACGTAAAACATACAAAATGAGTTTATGTGCAGTTTATAGAGTTTATATCAGATGTGTTTTCTTGCTGAAAGTGCTTCTGTGACTGGTTTTGAATATGTGTTTTGCCAGGCAGCTGCTCTCTCCCCAGTACTGACTTACTTTCACCCAGTTAGTGTCATTAACGGTTATTAGAAAACACCCAGGACACAGAATGATGCATACAGTTATACGTCCCAGTGCTGTTACTGTCTATTATCATCACTTAGGGAATGCCTCTTGCCTCCAGTCGGAACTGGTGTATAAATTAGATGAAGCAATCATTTAAACATTGTGTCATTTACCTGACCATTTAACAAACATTTTCATTTCTATAAAGACATCTCTGCTTTTGCATGCACCAGGTTTACAGTATTTAATTAGGCACAAAAATGACAGTGCAACAATGGAACACACTGATGCAAAAGCAGAACAGAACAGTCATTTACATTCACACAACCGAAACTAATTGGACGTCTCTCAGTTCACACCTTTGCATACCACATGCATTGTATAAATTCCCTACATGACTCTTGTGCTTCCACTACACAACTAACCTTTAGTGACTTTCACCGTGGCATGGAGGTTGGTGGCAGCTTGGAAGAACAGCCAGACTGGTGCGAAGTGAGAGAAAAGCTACTGAAATAATCACTCTTTAAAACCGTGCTGAGAAGAAAAGCATCTCAGTATTCACCACACTTTAAAAAACATTTTTTTCTTTTACTTTTTAAAAACATAAATCACTGTTTTGTGAAATATTTCAATCCCATGACTCCTCAGTGCTTCAGCATGAATGAAGAATGTTGCAAAAGGATTAAAAACAGGCAGGGAAGTCATGCAGCCTGCATTATGGATGGTATTAAAATGTTCGCGCAATGTTGTTTTCCAGTAAAGGGCTCAATGTAGGTCTATTGTGGAAATGAGGAGGAGTGTAATCTAATTCCACGCCAAATAAATCACTAGCAAACTCATAAACTGTCTCCTTCAGTGTGCATTTTTAATTATTTAAGATATTGCATAAGACTGACAGCAAGATGAGAGGGACATGAATAAGGAAAGACAAAAATATCGAAAGAAAGGGGGGGCAGAAAGATGCAGAGAGGTCCAGAATAAAGAAAAGCAGCAAGCAGGACAGAGAAAGAGTGTGTGTGTGTGTGTGTGTGTGTGAGAGAGAGAGAGATAGAGAGACGTATAGTGATGAAAAGACAAGAGAAAGACAGATTGAAAAAAAAGTCTAGAAAATTTCAGGCAATTTTAATACAAAGCAAGTTAATATTGTGACATTTGATACAGGGGAAAAACAAACAATTGAAATGATTTATCATATACACCGATCAACCATAAAAATTTGGACAGGACAGGCTGGCTTTTGATCCCCTAAGACATAGATGAGCCATGGGTGCCCGTGATCCTGAATCCACCAGTTTAAAATAATTGATAACCAGTGATTGTCAATTCACCTGGTGGAGTTGATGTGACTGATATGATCGTGATAATCATACAGTGTATGATTTATAATGTTACATATTTATTCTCTACTCAATGAACCACATGCACAAGCAACAGCATCAAATACACTGTAAAGCAAAATAACTAGTTTAAACTAGATTAGTTTATTAATCAATTTAGTTGTTATACAGCCTAATGAATATTCAATTATTTTAATATTTGTGCTTACCATGACAATAAAATATGAATTCAAAGGATGAAACAGTGGGTTTTTTTTTGTAATTTGCTGCTTTGATAATCTCTACTACTGCAACTTTCATAAGAAACAAACCCATGGAGCTAAACAAGCTAAACGAACATTGACCCTAATGTGTAGGAAGCGGAAAAACTGTGTGTATGTGTGTGTGTGTGTGTGTATGAGAGAAAGAGAGAGGGGGAGGATGGAGGTGGGGATGAACAGAAAGAGAGAAGAGAAGGAATCGAAGAGACAAAGGAAAAGAGAAAGCTATTGAGATTATGGAGACAATGCATGGATAGATAAAGGTGTGAGAGATGAAAGGGTGGAGGGTGAAACAACAAACTGAGGAAACAAAGAGAAGGAAAGAGGGAGAGAAAAGCAAAATAGATAAACAACAAAAGATGAAAAAGATGAAAAATGACAGTTGAGAAAGAGATGGGCGGTGGAAAGAGAGAGAGAGAGAGAGAGAGTGGGAGAAATATATATATAAACAGCAGCTGCATAATTTAAGTATGTGTGCGTGTGTGTGTGTGTGCATTTAATTTGTGAGAATCATCCATCCTCCAAGACTGGAAGATCTGAAAGGCTCAATACACTGTAGAGCATCACGTCAGCCAAAAAGAAAGCTCGTAGCTAAAATTAGACCGATTCAGCACAAAAACATGACTACACTCTAAATAAAAAAGTCCTTTTAATCTAATGAGGAAAATCCATTTATTTGTTCTGCTCGCACTGAAATTTTCCATTTCAAAATAATAACCTATCCAATTGTCCAGGAGTGACGGCTTAAAAAAATACATAACATGTACAGTGAATCACTGTGTCTGAGATTACACACATTTTTAATCTGCTTACGCGGAGCGTCCGCTGTACAAGCCCTCGTTTAACTGGTTACTATAGAAACTATATTGCATTTTAAACGAGTGCATTAACACAAAGCGGTGCTGTGACGGAACATTAAAAAACACCTCCCGACCAATCAGAATCATGCATTCAACTGCGCTGACTCACTCAATCATCTGCTCATTCTCTATACCGCGTATTCTGTAAGGAGGTCACAGGAAGCTTTGAGCCTACCCTAGGGGACTCATTGTTGGCACACCTTGGACGGGTTGCCCGGTCCTATAAAGTCGTTTTTTTCAGTCCAATCTTCAAAAAAACACTACATTTTCCTTCCCTGATTACTGGCTCCCCATTTTTTCCATATTGTGACATCACATAAGAAGATGCGTCCCGACCCCACCAAAAAAAAGACAGTTTTAAGTTATGAAATAATGTGGAGTACTATCTGAGGGGTATTTCAGAAGGAGCATTAACACACACTTTGGGGGAGTTCCAAGACCTGTGTTAACTGGTTATAGAAAAAGTAAAATCGTGGGCACAAGCATGCACACACACACACTACAGGGAATTTGGAAACACCAATGAGAGTTCTCTGCATGTCGTTGCAGAGAACCCAAGCACAGGGAGAACATGCAAACTCCGTCAACTGTGCTGTGATAGAAAAAAAATTATAATTATCATATGAACATATAATAAACATATGAAACAGATAATTAAGATGAACAAAAAAATATCACTTTCTATTTATTTTTTTAGTATGAAATGTTAAGCTTGGGTGTTAAGCTTCACCCAATCAAATGGCAGGAACTCAATTAGGGCTGTAGCTATCGAATATTTTAGTAATTGAGTATTCTACCAAAAAGTTAATCGATTAATCGAGTAATCAGATAAAATTTACTTTTGCTTAATTAAACAGCAATGTAAAATATGTAAGAGAAACAAAGATTAATTGGTTTTCTTTTTAGAAAAATCTACTTTTATTTTTTAA
>JAOVVB010170074.1:0-11453 GCA_028570985.1 Heterobranchus longifilis | reverse complement strand
CATAAATCATGTTTTTTTTATTGTGCACTCAAGGGAATATCAATCAAACTGGTTATTCATTTTGACAATGGCTTTTTATCTGTTTTTTTCCAAGCCCTTCTTAAATAAGACTTTATGTAATTTCTCTCCTCCCTCATATGAAAGATTTCTCCTTCAGGAGTTTGGTAGCAATGTGGAATTGCAAATGCAAATCAATATTTGCACTGGCTTTGCAAAGCTCTAATTCAGTTTTCCTGCCATCGGGAACAGAGAGTCTTTTTGCTGACATTCAGCAGCGAGCGTGCGACGGTCTTAAAGAAGTGAGGGTCGTCTACAGTGGACTAATGCAGGAAAGTCAACATATATCTTTCAGAATTTACTGCACATACAGGCACATGTGCAGGGTTGGGGACCAATCTGAATACAAGTATTCAGATTATGTATTTAAAATACAAAATGTGAGTAACTGTATTCCATTACAGCACTGTTTAAATTGGTGGTATTCTGAATACAGTTACTGTCTTTAAAAATAGATTACATGAAGGGATTACTTTAATACCTCCACCAAGGAGGTTCTGTTTTTTGGTTTGTTTGTTTGTTTGTTTGTTTATCAGCAGGATTATGGAAAAACTACCAGTCTGATTTTCATGAAACTTAGTGAAAAGGTGTGGCATGGGCCAAAGAAGAATCCAGTAAACTTTGGAGCGGATCCAAATCACACCAATTATTTTTCCCTTTTGTTAAGATTGTGAGATAGGACATGGGCCTGATGGAGGTCTGCGCTCTCTGTGTGCCCTTCTAGTTTGTTTTTAAATTGCTCTAATATTCATATGAGCTATTTCAAATAACCAGATTTTTTTTTTACAACAATGTGAGAGGAGACACACCCACAACACTGTCAGGAATGTGTTTTTGGAAATATAAGAGCCAGACAAATGAGCTCAGAGAGAACATTTTGAAGTATTCCAAAAGTAATCCAAAGTATTATGTTACTTAATTTGAGTAATTCAGTAATCTGTAGTGGAATAAGTAACCCTCTCAACACTGCACATGTGCAAGCAAATGTAATGCATATACATGTAGACGGTTTCAGAGGAAATACATTCCTGCACACAGATTTTTCTTTGCCTGCCTGTGAATGTGACTGAACATGTGTGTGTCCCGGACGAAGCTTTCCATTGGACGGTGGTGGAGAAAGCTGTTTTGAAACAAAGAGGCACATGGGTCTTCACTACTTCATGTTCTCTTTCTAGGGAAACCTTGCTTCTTATGTAACAGTCTCCATGGGTGTGTGCACACAGCTTGCAGGCCCGCCTCCCAGCAGCCAATCAGGAGGCTTCCTCAGTCGCCTGGACCCCCAGTGTTTTGTTCGTAATCGTGTAATAAGATTCACACAGTGTGCAGCAGCTTACGTTGGACCGGGGCGGAAAGTGAAGGACGAGACATAAAGAAGGCCGAGGGTGGGGGGTGAGCTGCTGGGCAGTTGGCCAGAAACGCCATAACACTCTGTCCCACAGCTGTTATTCCACATGGAGACCTGTTGCCATGGTAATAGAGCCCAAGACCCCTCCCACCACCTCCTCTCTCACCCTAGAGAAATGTAAAGGTCTACTGTATATCACTTACAGCCTTTCAGTCAGCGGAATCAAAACAGTGCAGTCTTGTGGCTTCTCTATTTCTCATTTGTGACAATGTTTCTCAGTTACAGACGGACAGAAGACACTTTTATGTTACACGTTATTTTACTTGTTTATAAAGTGATAAATGACCTCTGTACATCAGAGACTTTCTTTATGTTCCAGACAGACAGGGCCGGATTGAGGTGGTCAGGGGCTGCTCTTTGTGTGGGCCCCCTCTTACTCACCATGCTTTACCAGAAAAAAAGTAATTTGCATGCTAGGAATATTACATGGCCCACACATACACACACTCTAAGCACACTGGCATACACACACAGTGAGACAGCCTTTACTATAAACTGCAATGCTACAGAAAAAAAGGCATTCACTGTGCATCTGCAAGCTGCTAACAGCTTTTAGTTTCTAAACCAACAGCTACAAGGATCAAGAATTAAGAGGTTTATTGTCAGATGCACAGTAAAACACAGGCGGTTACATCATACAATTAAATTCTTACTTTGCTTGTCCCACCACGCACAAGAAATTAACATTTAAAAGATATATTAAAGATAAAAAGTCAGTAAAATAATATCAAGAGCAGCAATCCTGAGTATCAGTAAAGTGCGCTAGTTTCCAGCAGCAGTAAAGCTGTGTGTCCACCACACACATATAATATAATATAATATAATAATACTATGCAATATTTAATAATACTACATATACAATACTGATACTATACATACAATATCTGCAGCAGTACAGAACACCCTGTTTTGTTGTCAATTTAGGGATTTTCTTTAATAGATCTTGATGTTCTTTCATCTGTTCTCAGCTTTTTTTCTTTCTGACTTTTTTTTTGCCGTCATGCTGTTCAGTAGCAGTGACTTATTGTTAGAAAACCAGATTTACTTTATGAGCCGGTCAGCTGCTTAATTTAAAAAAAATGTTTCTTATGGGGTCAAGGTTTTTTTTTCTCTGAAGTAAATTTAAAAAGAAATCAAAAATAATGTGTTGTTTCGATGTTGCTCTGTGAAGAACTTTGGGCTGCATGTCTGTATGAAATGTGCTCTATAAATAAAGTTCAGCTGACTTTTTATTGCCTTGATGTTCTATTATTTTGTGTTTGTTTGCTGCCTCGCTGCAAAAAGAACATCCTCGTGACAAAAAAAGAACTGAACTTCTTTTTGTTTAGGAAATGCTTTCGCAAACCATTTAAATGCCTTTTCTCGGCTCCAGTAATCTGGAACAGGACTGATGGTCAGAAAATCAATTTTGACTTTGGGATCATGGTCACATTTATGAGCTCTAAGAGTCAATGATCCCTGAGCTATACATTTTGAATGATGTTTTTGACCTGATCTGACCTTTATATTGCGAGTGCATACTAAAGCAATTTATTTTCCATTTTAAACGAGTACATAATGTCTGTAACATACAGTGAACTCTCTCAGGGTTAGTCGAAAGAAGAGCAGTGATACTGCACAGTATCATGATTCCTATTGTCAGCTTCTATAGCACAGCGTCAGGTTGACAATATACTCGCTGTCACTGATCCCTTTCAGGCTTCTTACACAACCTCGCCTTAATCCCATGAGGTGGTAACTTTAACCACTGATTTGGGGTCAGATTAGAGCTTCACACAACTCAGCCTTGACCATTATAGAAACAAACTGAAGACTGTTGGACAGCAGATGTGATGATCTTGTTCACTTTAATGCCACGGGTAAAGATGTGAAATTAGGACAAAATTCTGTGGCATATAAGATTATCAGTATCTGACTTTAAATAGTGCATGTTTTAACCAGTGGTGGATGAAGTATCTTTTACTTAAGTAAAATTAGCAATACCACAGTGTAGAAATACTCTGTTACAACTAAAAGTTCTGCATTCAAAACCTTACTTAAGTAAAAGTACAAAAGTATTAGTAGAGAAATATACTTAAAGTACAAAAAGTAAAAGTACTCATTATGTAGAATGGCCCATTTCAGAAAAGTATTTGAAGAGTTAATTTGCAAAAACAAATAAAGATATTCTTATATGATATGATTGATATTCCTTTGAGTGCACAATAAAAAAAACATGATTTATGAAAATCTAAATATTTTTGAGATATCTTATCAAAACAACCAAACACCAGTTTGATTGATATTCCCTGGATTGGACATAATATAATATATATTAATATATATTTAATTGTATATACTTGCATGATTCTTGCAGTTTTTGGGTGGGATCTTCATGGTTAAATGTACTTATTGTCAGCTAAATGAATGTAATGCAATGTAATGAACTATAATACTCCAAACAAAAAAACAAGTGATTAGGTTGAACAGCAGATAAGCTCAAGAAAATGTAAGCAAGGATGGATTGAACATATATTGTATATTTAAGTCATTTTGTGTTGATGAGACTTAGCTTCAGACTGAAGATCAATAAAAGCAGTGGTGGAATAAGTATTCAGATCTTTTAGTCAAGTAAAAGTAGTAATACCACAGTATAAGAATACTCCATTACAAGTAAAAGTCCTGCACTCAAAATATTACTCAGGTAAAAGTACAGAAGTATTGGCATCAAAATGTATTAAGTATCAAAAGTAAAAGTACTCCTAATGCAAAATGGCCCCATTCAGACTGTATTCCAAATATTATTGGAATATTATTATTGATGCATTTATATAGCAGCATTTTAATGTTGTCAACTTCTATATGTAGTTTAATTTATAATAATACATAATTTTCCCCCCCCCCCCCTTTTTTTTTTTTTAATGATAATGTGTTTTAGATGTTAAATATTGACCTGAAAAAATAACTACAGCTACAAAATATCATGGAATAAAAAGTACAATATTACAATGTAGTGGAGTAGAAGTATAAAGTAAAATGAGAATACCCAAGTAAAGTAAAAGTACCTCAGAATTGTACATAAACACAGTATTTGAGTGAATGTACTGAGTTGTATTCCACTACTGAGTAAATGTGTCCAGGACATGCTCATTTAGAGTGGCAAGGATTGTACATATGTTTCTGTACAGGCTAGCAATGCAGAGATAAAAATAATTCCATCTCACGAGACGACACACGAGACTAGATTGGTGTCAGTTTCCAAGAGAGGAAATCTGAACTAATAACACACACTAATAACATAAACATTAATGTTTTAGTTTTTGCATTTTGTCTGATTACAATTTTTCCCTGCTATGGTATCGTACATAAAACGTTCACAATCAAACTGTTTCTCACTCTTTAATCACTTTTTAACATCTATTTGACATCATTTTTTTCTCTTTAAGAATTCCCATAAACTTTCGGTTCCTTCCGAATACAAATAAATCCTGAAGGTGACCCCAGACAGCCTTAATACGCTATAAACATCTTGGGGCTTTTTAGCATAAATAAATATTATGTCAATTTCTTTGGTCCTAGGCACACAAAACATTGACCTCATATCAAGACTAAGGGTTTTCCTTTTGATAGGGCTGATAAATGTTTCCAGAAAGCTTGTATAACCCATAGGTCACTCAAGGACATTCAATTTTCCAATCTTTAATTGTAATCAGCTAATAAACTGAAGCAGTGAACATCCAGGCTCCATACTACACCCTAACAGCAACTATAAGTGAGACCAAAGCTCAGTAACATGCTAGAAACTACCACTGTCCACTAATGGTACTACTGATGCTACTGGTTGCTATAGCTTCCTACCAATGTCCTGATTACTGGCTCGTTATTCAGGTTAGTATGTTGTCTTGTATGATGATTACAAGTTACATAAGAGGATGTCCATAACCATGTGGAACCAGTGCTGCTTGTAAGCACCTGTTTCTGAGTGCAAGTGTTTTTCATGGCACGGCAATAGAGCTTGAAACAACAATAACAAAAAATGTGTTCAAAGAGAACATGATGAAACATGAGAAAATTATGCTTGACTACAATAGCACTAGAGCCTACCAAAAACTGTTGAAATGTGACCTTGTACAGCTGAGGCTTAGTGCATCACATGCATCAGCAAAAACATCATGACATTTGCTGCAGGTATTGTAGCAAGAACCCGTTAAGCAATGCTTTGTTTGAGTTGGGTAGATCATATTTTGGGTGGAGCTTGGTGAATAAGTTAGTGGGCTGATATATTGGCTGATCACAAATAGCCTATATATATATATATACATATGATATATATGTCACATGCATATACATATATGCATGTGATATACATATGCATGTGACATATATATCATATGTATATGTGTGGGTATATATATACACACACACACACACACACACACACACACACACACACACATATATATATATACATTTCACATGGCACATGTACACGTAGCATGTTTTTGTGCTGTGGCGTGTGGCTGTGGCGCTCTCTGTTGGCAAATATAACCAATTGCAGTGATACTCATTAAATAACGTTAATATCAATTGCTAAAATAATATACTTATTAATGCACTTTCATCCGTATGGAACACTACAATAGTCTATGAACACACAGTAAATATTTTATAAGGATGTGTTTACGACAAACAACCAGCGTGGTCATATTTGTCTTCAGGCATTTATCAGGGAACCCTACGCGACTCTTGTCAAGCTGTTTGAGGACCCCAGGATGTCCATGCTTGCTGAGCGTATGTACATTTCTTCTAGAGTTTTGACCGATATTTCCCTCTTTCTTTCAACCTAACTATATGTATTTCGATGTTTTATGTTCGTTAAAAAAACACCGCTACCAGCTGTAGAGGCTTACTTCCGAAAGTGTTCCGTATTTTGTACTTGTCAGACTGTTCGGGTAGCTAGCATTAGCATTAGCATTACTACAGTAGTCTGTAAACACGTGTCAGCATTTAACTGCAGTAACTTGTCATTCGCTCAGCTCGGCTAACCGTAGTGTCCCTAATAGCCGGATATTTGTTTTTATTTATTTATTTGCTGTCTTTTTAATACAGTTGATGTAAGCTAGGGCACATTGTTGTCTCAAAACATGGTCGTAAAGCACTGCTTCTGATCTGATGTCATGTTGACAGGTGTCAACCATTGTGTTTACATGCACATGACGCCTCATTTTCCTGTTTGTCTGGGTCGAAACCTAATTTTATTGACCAAGTAACACCAGTACACTATAAGGTTTTGAGATGTGTGTATTTGAATGATAAAAGTTGCAGGGCAGTATTTGAATTTCAATTTATTTATTTAAAATGGGACAGGGCATATTAATAAACATTTACATGTAAATATGCAAGATTTTAGCTATAGGCTAATTTCCATATTTAGTCCTTTGGCAGGTGGATGTTACACAGTAAACAGAAGTACATACATTAAACAACAACAACAACAACAACAACAGAATAGGTCAAATAACATACAGAGGCTTAGTAGTGATATAAGCTGACAGACACACATATAACAGCACAAAAAGTGGTTATGCGAATGTTGTTAGACAAACCGGGATTAAGTGACCATAGGAGTTAAAGTGCTGAAAGTGCTAAGTGTTAAAGTGACCGGTGCTAGAGTGCAGGTGTCACATTTACATGGTGATAGAGCTTCATCTGTTACATGTGTGGTAACAGTAGTTTTTGACTAAATTTGACTATTACATTAAGTTTTGTGTGAGTGCATACGGTTCTGCTCGTTTATGTAATGTTTTGTTGGGTGACTGTTATGTAATGATGATGTTGCTGCTGTCTCTGCAGCCCGGAGGAAACAGAAGTGGTCTGTTGACCCCAGGAACAGCACCTGGAGTAACGATGACTCCAAATTCGGCCAGAAGATGCTGGAGCGAATGGGCTGGTCCAAGGGCAAGGTGAGAGTGATGGATCTTTGTGGTTGGGTCAACAGTGGTGGTGAGTTGGTGAACATCTGTGTCACATGTTATTTATGTCCTCTCTTTTCACGTAAAGGGCCTGGGCAGAAGTGAGCAAGGCTCCACCGACCACATCAAAGTGAAAGTTAAAAACAACAACTATGGTCTTGGAACCAGTGCCAGCTATGAGGTGAGCACGTTTAACACTTTGTGAGTTAACACTTGAATGAAATCATTTTGTTGCTCTGTTGATTTTGACCATTTTTGTTCATTTGAACTAGGGATAGACCGATTAAGTGGTTATTATTGATATTTTTAGATAATGGGCATCGTATTAGACTGCATTGGTTTTAGCTAGGTGTACCTAATAAACTGGCAACTGAGGATACAAATCCATAATTATCTTCCATATTACTTTGAATGTTATTGTTGGTTCTGCTGTGTTCACAGGACAACTGGATCGCCCACCAAGATGATTTCAATGAGCTTCTCGCTCAACTGAACAACTGCCATGGTCAAAACAGCAGCACTGGTATGTACAAAAAGATGTGTAATGTGTGTATCGTGCACTGTTTACAAACAGCTTTAGAATTTATTCATGGTGGTCCATGTGTACTGTTTAGAACGGTGTCACTAGTTCTTCACAAACCAAAGATCATTAGATTACATTAAGGAAAATTGATTTCAGTATGAAACCAAAAACAAAATCTTTAAAGTTTAGCCTACTGACCCTTACAACACACAGTGTGTTGTCCCCAGTTGTTTAAGATACTTTGTGATATCAGCAAATATCGTATCGTCGTCCAAAGAATCAGTATAATATCATATTGTGATGAAACTTGTGATTTACACCCCTACAATGCATGCACGCAACATCGTGGCTGTGCCACCAGTCCAAGTCCGCAGACACGGAAAGTATGTCCGAGGGTGAACTGTGACTCAGTTGCCTGCTTGTTGATTAATGGTTAATGATCGGTTAACAAGGGTAGGCTATCAGTCAGAAAAAAAAAACTTTAATAGTTGATTAGACCAGGCCCACAGATATTGCATTTTCATATGTATTTGTGATACAATTTCTCTTTAACTGGTGGGTAGTAATATAGAAATAGTCCATGCACTAAATATGTGTCACATAAGACTCTCACCAGCACTGCATTATCTAGAGTTGATTCATGATGTATACTTACTGTCAGTGGTAATCTTAACAACACTATGGCTCTGTATCAAACTACATGATTACACCAAATTGCAGTGCAGCTATTTCTGATTGGTTAGACCATCTGTTGGGCAGTAGAGGGTGCTGCACTGCAACATTCAGGAGAGAAAACGTTTGGATACAGTCACCGTCACACAATGAGCATCATTATCACTGATCTGGGAAACAAAGCACACACAGAATACTGTTTTATCAGAGTTGGTAAAGATGTGCAATGATACTGAATATCTTAAATTTGTAACTACACCTGACCAGATTTTCTTGTATTTTCTTTTTGTATTATCTATAGAAGCTCCACCACCAGAGGAGCCAAAAGGATTCAGCTTGGAAGAGAAGTCCAAGACCTCCAAAAAGAGGGTCCATTACATGAAGTTCACTAAAGGTGGGTTTATCTTTTGGCAGCCGACGTGTCTTTACAGCAGCAGACGGAGATCCGAGGGATAAACATAGCTCAGCGGAATTCTAATTATGCACACAGCATTTTCTTTTGTCATTCTCAACATTACATTAATTACCTGTAAAACTGTTTCTGTAGTATCATGTAACAAACTCAGCCAGACTGGATCCACATAGTAAAAATTCTCCCCTGAAATTGTATCTGTGTTTTAGATTAAATTGTTTCAGGGCAACCATGTACTGATTTTAAGCTCAGCATCTTTTCCACCTTTCATACAATCCAGACAGACAGACAGAAATCCTCCTTAACCCCTCACTGAGTGCACTTGGCTCAGACCACAGATGCTGATCAGAGCTCTGTCAGCCTGTGCTGGGTCAGTTCTCCCGGTCAGTGCTCGGGGAGGTTATTAATAACTCTTCCTTCTACTTTCATTACTCCTTTACACGTCAGGAAGTCGAGATTTGCTGGCCAAGGCCAGTACACTGATAGGCACGAGGAGGAATTTGGTGTTCAGGACCACTGGAGACCAAGATGAATAACCACAAGCCCATATTTTACTGCTGAGTTTCTCTGCTTCAGCATTGAGCATAGTTGAGTGATTACAGTCTCAAGTTCTTATTAAGATTGTCCGGGTATTCATTAGTATTGGTGTTTTTGTTGGACTTGCAAAGTTGCAAAACATAGCTAGTTATTCTGCAAGTCATTTTGTGAAAAAGTAGTGCAAGCTCATCAAATCTCAACATGTGTTAAAGTAATAAATCTGTAATCGTTTTTGTTATTGGGTTCAAATGTACCTCACCAGGTCGGCATACATGGGAAAACAAAATATCTCGACTTTTGCCTCACCTGGAAGAGCCTTTTATATTTTACGTCATTCAATAGCAACTTCCTGTTTCCTGTTTGGGGCATCTGGCATGTCCATTTACTGCCCCCCCAAAAACAACACCTCCCAGAGGCTGTGTGACCCATTAGATGACCTTTCCAGATAAAACGTGGCCTCCGTCTCTTCCCCAGACCCTCTCACCCTGTTTTTGTGATCTTAATTTGGCAGGAGCCAGAAAAGGACCTTGTCCCTGGTGGATCAGATGCGGCTTACTTAAGACAGAAAGCACAGACATTAGGGGTGTGAGGAATTTCCTCCGGAGGCTCTCACTCTGTACATACTTTATTGAAGTCGTACAACTCTGTACAACAGCAAATTTGTGCTCAAGTTGAGACTTTTCTGGCTCGTGCAGAAACACCTTTGCCTGAGTTGGTGTCTTATATTTTTTGCTGCTTTGATTATGAATGCATCCGTGCCGTCTCTAAATATCACTTCACATTGTGTAACACTTCAGCACGGCACCATTTACCATATTTGCATTAGAACTTTGGAACTAAAGTATTTGGAGAATGTAATTCCAACCAAGTTCTTTTTTTTTTTAAGGTTTTCTTAATGAGGACATGTCATCTATAGGCATCATTTGCATTTTGCACTGAAATCTTTTTAGTTACATTTTTTTAGACATATTTTGCAGGTATCAAAATGTTAATCCTGTACTGTGAATTCCCATTTCTACACTTCTGTTTGGACTTCTGTATCCTTTAGCGTTTCCGTTATATGTGCAGGCTGCTGCTGCAAAATTATTTCCACCGCTGCTTCAGAATTTTATGAAATGTCGTGAAGTCGCAATTACACGACTTTGCGGAGCTATCCGCTCCACTCAACTCCAAACGAATCACTCGCAAAGTCATGACAACCAAATAAACTACAGCATGACTACAGCATTTTTTTCCTCAGGCAGAGCCTTGACGGCTGCATTCCCATGGAAACCGTGCTCAGCCGGGTCCTGTGCAATATGACAGCTGCAGTAGCTTTATCAGACCATAAATGAGAGAAGAATTAGCTAGCACACCACGTGGTACCTCTGCTATATAGGCCTACTACTAATATCCAGTGCCGCCAAGTGTCATTTTGTTGAATATTTTTAATTACCTATTGATATTCATGTTGACTGCTGGGCATGCACACCATGCACGCATGACCCAGGTTAGGGCTGAACGATTTTGAAAAATATCTAATTGCAATTATTTCGACTGATATTGCAATTGATATGATTTGCAATATTAGAGGGAATGATACATTTTACATCATTATTCTCATTTTCATTGAAAAGGATTGAAATGATTGTGGTGTGAGTTTTACAGGAATCTGTTCCAAAGATCTGTAACAAAGATGTTTTCTTAAATCTGTAGAATATGATGTGTAGGCTAGGACATCCCTGCAGCACCACAATATTTAATTTAAAATGCTATTTTGACACATATATCACCCTTTAACAAATATTGTGCCTCCTGCGATTTGAAAATTGCAGTAGGCCATATTGCGAATTTGAAAAAAAGAGTACTTGTTCAGCCCTAACCCAGGTACAACAAAACCCTCCCCCCCCCCACTGC
>JAOVVB010170053.1:0-11454 GCA_028570985.1 Heterobranchus longifilis | reverse complement strand
AGTGCAAAATAGAGTCAGGAGGGACACTTACACAGAAATGTTGCAAACATTGTCTTTATAGATCTTTACAATCATTCACTGAAAGAACAGAGCAGGCCTGCTTTATTGCACAATCCAAATCTTCAAAACATGTAATTTTCAGCGTGTAGGTTGATAACTTGTTGACTGGAAGTCAGGCTTTATCCAGGCTCGGTTCACATAGTAAGACCGAATGTAGTACACGTTATTTTGTCCTTCAAATATGGCGGCGCTGCCTTAGAATGCTCTGTGATTCCCATTCCCTACAGCTATGCTGTTAAAACTTCTTTGCTCGCTTGCTAACTTTCATGCACTCTTACATAACTGCAACATGTAGTGTTTTTTGCAAATGAGTTGAGCTGCTCTACAATCTTACCCCCTGGGCTGCGAGTACCTCTGCTTGCTGAGCACCATGGACAGCTCCAAGGAAGCTACAGGAACTGGAAGTAGCTTCGGCTTGACTTTCTTGGATTTTCAAAATAAACTACGACAGATAATGTCAAACAGACTGGGCTTTTGAAACTGGGCATTTCCTGTGTCAGTGTCTCACGCTCCACCACATCTCTCGCTCTCATTCTCCATGCATGCCAAGTATCACTTCCCATCATGCATCACTGTGTGTGTGCGTATCACATCATATCTTCAGAAATCCAATTATCCAAAGGTCAAGTTAGCAGCCGAGCCCCACTACGCTGCTCGCCACTGCAAAATGCCAACACCAGACTGCCAATACTGGCATAAACGAAAAGTCGAGTGATCTCGTGACATTGTTGGACCCCCTGTCTCCAGAGCTGCTCTCCTTCATTTGAGGAAGGAGTCCGATGGAGAGGGGCCCCCGACAAAGTGGCTCCCTCACAGAGTAACTAAAAGCTGAGCGGCCAGGAAGGGCAGGACTGGGTCATTGAGTTCAGTCTACCAGAAGCGGGGACTACCTAGCAACAGCACCCACTTTTACACCCAAAGTCCACCAGGCAGGCCTCGGAGGACATGTATGAGACACTACTGGGGAATAAGGTGCACATTTTAACTACTAGATATCACAATGAAACTTCTCCCGTTGATTACTTACATTAGGACAGATCTTTTTTGTATTTTTTGTCTAAAAAGTATAGGTTTAAATATTTAAATGAGGCATTATCTTATGAAATGTGCATCCTTTTTCAGGAAAGAAATCTGAACATTGGATGAAGCCAGGTTCAAAATTCTTGTTTCATTTTTTAGAGTCGAAGGTTTTAACAGAGGGGATTTTGGATGCCTCTTTTTATCACTCCATAAATCAGAAAATACTGTCAACAACCATAAAAAAAAATCAATTTTCACCATGTTTTTCAGGAATAAAATGTTCTATAAATCAGGCTTTGGATGATATATGAACAAACCCTTCTGTGAAAACCTTCAGAATATAGATAGGAAAGCTGGCCTTTATATATATATATATATATATATTTCTCTCACCATGAAACTATGTTTAAAATGACGCTAATCAAATAAAACGCTACCTTTTGGTGAATTTAGGATAAATCTACACATGCACATAGACAAAGTGTAGTAATATAAACACCTAAATGTGTTTTCTTTACAGTAATCTGAAAGAAAACATGTTATAGATGCAAAATAGCCCCAAATCTCAAAATTGACCCATGCATGGAAAAAACAATGTTTTTGCCTGTATGTTCCACCTTAACCTAATGCTCCGATCCCTTTAAATGAACAATTAGTGACATGTATAATCGCCGTCAACAGCCCCCTAGTGCTGCATATTATCATCACCCTCTACCCCACCTGCTCTTCCTCTGGCACCTTAATTGATTAACTGTGTTTGCCCTGATAATAGGCTGCTTATTAGACCGCCTGATGTCACCCGTGGGACTTGCAGGTCAGACAGGGAGACAGAGGGGTAGGGGGGCTTGTGTGACAATAACAGTAATTACAATGCAAAGTTTGTTAAAGCTCAAACATCCTGCTGACATTATACATTTCTCACCAGGTGGCAGGTGAGAACATTAATATCGAGCCTCCGGGCGAAGGAGAGCAGGCCGCTCGGAGCAGACAGAGAAGCAGATTGTTGGTTTGGTCCCGAGCCAACATCAGCATATTGGAGGCAAATCAGTGACCTTTTATCACAAGACTTAGGGTGTCTCTTCCTCTGTGGCTCAGATTTGTGTGATTAGAGTTAATATAATATTTACTGATTGGACGGGCATGAAACATTATGCTCTTACCTCTTCCCATTGATGAATGTAGCGTATTAATCTGGAGAGCCTCAACAGCCGCAGGAGACTTAGGATTTTGGTAAAGCGGACGATCCTCAGGGCCCGAGCGGTCTTGTACACCTCCGAGTCGATCCCTTTCTCCACTATGAGGAATATGTAATCCACTGGGATGGAGGAGATAAAGTCCACAATGAACCAAGTTTTTAAGTACTTCTTCTTGATGGTTTTAGGGTCCAAAATGATGTCGGAGTTGTCCTCGATGATGATTCCAGTGCGAAAGTTGAGCACCAGGTCCATGAGGAAGAAGGTGTCGGAGACCACGTTGAAGATGATCCACGGCGTCGTGGTCTCGTCCTTGAAGAAGGTGATGCCCACGGGGATGATGATCAGGTTGCCCACCATAAACAGCAGCATTGTGAAATCCCAGTAGAACCTAGCAGGCGTGTGTGTGTAGACGAGGTGTGTGCATGACAGTGTGTTAACGTGTGTGTGTGTGTGTGTGTGGTGGGGGGGAGGGAAAAAAAAGACAAAAATAGAGTTAGATAAGAAAAGGGAATTGCTGTGGAAAGCCGATAGGCACAAGAGACTACCAAGATGGGGAAGTGCAGGAGCTACACTTTGCCTGCCTGAACATGCAGAAAGTAATTAGATGCTGAACTTACTTTTTTTTTTCTCTCAGATTCACATTCTACAATAATTAGTCATAAGCAATTTATCCATGCATTCTGCAAATTGTGCATTCTGCAAATAAAGTGCTTTGAATTGAATTTTATGTTTTTAATGTACATATGTAGGTGTGTTTTGTAATGTGTCTTGTGTATTTGTTGTTGAGTTTTATGTATTTTAAAGGCCCATCTAGAGACAGGCATTGGTTTATGCTACATACTTGTCCCTATACAAATAAACATTAAAGGTCCCATATTGTAAAACATGAGATTTCCATCTCTTTTTTTTAGGTGCAATATAAATACTATGAAAGTATCACAACGCTCACAGAGAAATGCAAACTGTGCCTTTAAACAGAAAGTCAGGACTTCTGCACGGTTGTGATGTCACAACTGCTGTACTACAATGCCGTTACAGTCATTCCCCGGCTGCAGTGACGGTGCAAAGACACGCAGTGCGCAGATGCAGAAGACCCGGAAACACTGACCAATCAGAGCAGACTGGGCTTTTTTGGGAGGGGGGGGGCTTAAAGAGACAGGCGCTAAACGGAGCGTTTCAGACAGAGGGAGAATACAGGTATATTCATGAGAAAAGTAATGTGTTTTGTTCTTTTTTACATTAAAGCATTTAAACATGTTCTAGTAGAAACCCAAAATACAAGTATTAACCTGAAAATGAGTATAATATGGGACCTTTAACCCCCCTGTTTTGTTGATATTGGCTTGAGCGCATGTGTAAAAACAACTACAGGGAACTATAATTGCAAAATGTTTGCCAATTTATTGTGTCTTTTTTCTACTTCTTCTGACCTCATCAAAACCCAATATGTAGAAAGGTATTGAAGTGACAATATTTCCCTTTGCCACAGACTGAGCATGCACATTTGATGATAAAATACAGAAGGATGTATCACATGTAATATAGTACATACTGTCCTTCATAGAGACGTTACTTATGTTTGGGGTAAATTCAACCTCTTATGAAGAAACTATTGCAAAACTCCAGTAAGATCCAAGAAGCTGCATAGAAACACACCGTCACAGCTATTTGAGCTCACCCATTGTGTTTGACCATGTTTTACAAGCAGGGCCTCTGAGACCCCCAAACAGAAATCATTTTCTGACATTTCTGTAGCAGACTAAATTTGGTTTGTGCTCAACTCTCATAGGAGAAGCCCTGAAGTATTAATAAAAGCATGTTAAGTGTTTCTTGAGCTATTAAAGAGGGCCCAGGGTCTCCATGACCCCAAACAGAACATTAGGTGCCATTTATTAAGGAGCTCTTTATCGACCTTGCAGTACACATGGAGACATGGGAGGCGACTGTCCTGCTGTCTTTGCTGCCAGTGATGATGTGGCAGTTTGGTGAATGGGACAGAGAGTAAAAGTAGTGATGTTTGAGACCGTCACAGGAAGCTCTGCAGGACAGGTGCAGCGCTGAGTCATTACACTGCGACTTACGCAACAAGCTCTCCTCCACTCACAACGGCCCATATGATTATGATAACTTTGCAGCTTTATATGCATGCATTAGCATAAAGATCACAGAGGGGGCAGATGCAGATCCACACCTTGCTTGGTAAAGAGATGTGTCCAATGTGGCCTGTCGTCAAATAACATCACCTGCTGTTGAAGACATGTCTCAAGTTTAGGTTTTTGGAGTCTGCTGTGAGACAAATGGGCCAAAC
The DNA here is from genome assembly GCA_028570985.1 of Heterobranchus longifilis. NCBI lineage: Eukaryota > Metazoa > Chordata > Actinopteri > Siluriformes > Clariidae > Heterobranchus > Heterobranchus longifilis. Next base: position 6,870 of record JAOVVB010170053.1, on the reverse strand, counting down.
ATGAATGGCGCTGTGAATGGGGGTGTTTGAAGGGAGCGCTCAAACGCGCGAGACGACTCCAAATGAGACGGGGAGCTGTCCACTCCTTGTGGTGCTGAAAGCACCAGCCGAGAGGAAAACCTACTGATTTTCTGACCCAAATGCAATTCAGCGACTGATGCATGTCGAGAAAAAAAAAAAAAGGCTTACAGGCTAATAATTCATCAATCCCGAGTCACGAGGAGCCAGATTTCTCTAAATATTTGTCTGGCAAAAGCTGCTGAATGTCCAGCTGGGTTATCCGTGATAAACAGAGCGCATCCGTCATTAAAATGCAGGATCCGGGGAGCCGTACAGGCGGACATGTCTCCAGTGAGCATGCTTGAGGTTTTCGCACACTTGGCTCAAGGTGACATTCCATTACTGAGTGCATCGCATACACACACACACATGCACACACACGCATAGCCTACATCCTGTCAGCACGGCTCTTGTCGCAGAGCATAGCTCATACTACAACGTCATATTCACCAGATCTCTGAAAAATAATGGCATTTTAAATGAGCCCCCGAATTAGCGCTGTCCTCTTTGTTAGACGCGAGCGTGCTGCTGCAACGAAAAGTCGAGATGTGTTAGCAGGCCGGGGCTTGTTGAGCAGACATGCTACTGTACATGCAGACTGGAATAGGATTTGTTTACATCCTTGAGAGGACACTATTTGCTCCAGTCCATTTGCCTGACAACAGGTTGTTTGGGGGGGGGGGGGTTAATAGCAGCACGTTGCAATGCATCGATTCAAATCTCTGCAGATTCAATCAGAAGGGATGACATGAAAATTCTGCTGTAGCCTTGAACAATAGCCATGCGTGTGTTCCCATGGAGCCACAGTGGTTACTCACTATAAAGTTGACAATGAGGACCCACTCGGGCCCCGCATGACTTTCAACGTGCGACCAATGGCAGCCCCATGCTCTTACCTGAAATCGCTGTAAGGGTGGATAATCCAATTTCCAGCTGATTTTACCCTCTCCTGCTCTCTCTCCACTGCTTTCTGACTACCATACATGCGTAAGGAGAATTTGTTAACTCCAGGCTGCAGCATACTACTAAACTGCCGCTGCATGAAGCTGGCTTGGCTGCCCTGAGCCTCCGCATCCTCGGCGGGCACAATCGGCGGTCCATCCTCCGGCTTCTGGAAAGTGACAGAGTTCCTGGGCTGCTGGGTCTGAGTCTGAGTCGGGCCGTGCAGCGAGGACGAGGCTTTCCGGCTTGGTGCGTTGGAGAAGGACACCTTGGAGTCCTTTTTCTCGGGGACACCGCTGTCTCCTCCGTGCCCCCCGGTCAGGGAGCCGCCTGGTGTGATCGAGCCGTCCATGCTGGCGGTGGTCGAGTTACAGGCTCCTCGCTTGGCGCTCCCTCCGTCCTCGGCCCTCCCCGACCCTCCTGTCTGCTTCTCCTGCTTGGAGATGATTGAGCGCAGGCTCCCGGTACCAGAGTCCCTCCTGCATTCTCCGTTTTTGTTGCATTTCATGCTGGAAATTGGAGCGACGCTTTTGCAACCATCACCCGCTGTCGCGTTTAAAACCTCTACCGCGACCGCTGATATCGACGCCTCCGCCCCAGATGCTCTGCTGGTCTCGCCGCGCTGGGCAGCATCGCCCGGACAGGGTGTCTGGGTCTCGGTGGCTCTGGAGGCAGCAGTGGGCCGTGGAGCGGCAGGAGCGTCCTCTGTGTGCGTATGGCAAGGCTCCTTGTTTGAGTTCCTCCTGGAACCCGAGGACGCGGCTCCCCCTCCTGGCGTAAAGTTCTTCATCCTGATACTGCCACCTCCTCCTCCTCCACCTCCGCCGCTGCCGCTCCCCCCGGCTCGGCGCAACCGCGGATGCTGAAACTTGGACTCCTCTTCTCCGTCCTCCGTCTCGTCCATCACGACGTTGCTGGCCGCACCGGGCTGCTTACCGTTCGGCGCGCCGGGAGAACCGGAGTCCAGACAGTTCTGGCTGCTGTTGCTCCTCGTGCATTTGGACGCGGCAGCCTTTGGTGCGCTGATGTGGCTGCATCCACTGCCGCCCACCGCCTTCTTTTTCATGGTGGCAGCAGACGCCGGCGAAACCTCATTCCTGTCCATGACATTGAGCATATCAAATGTTGCCTCCAATTATCTTTGGAGAAAACCAATCAGAGACAGAGGGGAGATGGAGAGGAGAGGGGGAGAGAAAAGGGAGAGAGGGACAGAGGGAGGGGTGGACGTGACTTCTTTGCAAACTACTGCGCTTTTACTTTCCCCAGTCATTGTGTCAAAGATGCTCAAGCGTCACACTAACCGAGCCCTTTGACTGCGTGTCAAATATCATTAAATTAAATTAGCTTATGCTGCTGCTAATTCAACGCAAACTGCTTCCAGCTGAGGCCTCTCGGTCATGACCCAAAGCTGGAATCGCCTCAAGTAGCTCCTTCCAAAGAATCACACGGAAATAGACGCTTAACACGTTGTCAATCACGGTGTGTGCTACCATCAAAAGTTTAATTACCACGTGTTAATGGAAACGCAAATGATGTCATGTGTTTCAGAAGGTGCTTTCAATGACAACCTGCCTGAACTGATGTCACACAGTGTTGGTGTTTAGCGCGCTCTAGAGGCCACACAGGGGTGGCACAGGAGGTGGAAGTCCAAATGTGAGACAGAAATGTCACATTTTGTGCAGAAACAGGAGCAGGTATAACCTACAGTTTAGGTAAATTTCTTTACAAAAAAGATACAGCTATTGTCCAACATGTCTGGTCCTTTGGGTGCTCGTGGCTGGGTGTAAACCCCCGAGGGGACATACTGTACCTTCCACTTCTCACAAGGTACATTTTTTGCATTTTGAGTCTGATCTTGCTGAGAGGCACAGATGGCATGAGTCCAAATGTTTTTTTGTGCATTGGAAGGACACAATCCAAGCAACAACAATTTGTACTGTGTGTTCTTTCCTTCCTTATTTTCCAAAAGTGTGAGTACAAGAAGCACCAAAGAAGCAGGAGGAGGAGTATTCAATTCTCTACTCACGTCAGCTACTGCGTAATCCATGCTGGCATAATACATGTAGTAACAAGGGTCAACAAGTACAGCAGAAGAATTCATGTAGTGCGCACACTGGCAGAAGGATGCAGTGCTACAGTGCTCAGGTTTAAACTGCACAGTATGGACATAAAAGCAGCTGGTTCCACATGTGGTGCAGTAGTCAGGGTCCAAAATTAACTTTTTTGTCCACTGGCCAAATGGCTAATGAATGTTCAAAATCAGCCACTCAATAGATTACCATTGTTTGTTGGCTCGTAAGTAAAGCAAATCTACTATCCACTTGCATATTTTACTAGTAAATGGACCCTGGCAGTATTGGAATGAATTACACAAATGCCTGAATGCATGTGTGTACCAACGGCCAAAGCTACAGGGCATTACCCCACCACATGTAGGGATATGGGCCATGTTAATCGGGTGCTTTGACACATGAGATAAAGTAGTTAGCCTGTTTTATTTGTTCTAGTTTTGGTTGAGTCTAATTCTGGTCACATATGTGAAAGATAGCTTGGTTTTACACACAAATACTCACATGCTTTAACAACAACAATATGACTATATAACTGGTGCCAATCACTGATGCTGCGTTCCAAATCGCATACTTTTTATTTTTTACTTTTAGTACGTACTGCAGCTGCCCTTACAACGTATACTGCTGCATGCAGTATGCATACAATTGGGACATAATACTTCATCATACTACACTGAACCTTGAACTCATATTATATGCTGTGCAAAGGATTGTGGGTCAGAATACTCATAAAAGCATTCTGGCTTACATACTGCAAAATGTGAAAGGATGTAGTAGGACATCCTGGTATTTTTGGCGTACTGCATTTGACATACTATGTATTGGGACATCGTTTTACTTTTAGTACATACTGCAGCTGCCCTTACAAAGTACACACTGTTGCATGCAGTATGCATACAATTGGGACATAGTACTTCATCATACTACACTGAACCTTGAACTTTGACCCTCTTGCTCATATATGCTTTGCAAAGGATTGTGGGTCAGAATAGTCAGAAAAGCATGCTGGCTTGCATACTGCAAAATGTGAAAAGATGTAGTAGGACATCCTGGTATTTTGGTATACTGCATGGGACATAATATGTTTTAGGACATACTAAATATTTTCCTAGCAGACTAAGTAGTATGGTAGTACACATCATCACTGCTGCATACTAACTTTTCAAATACAAATTCGTATTGTGTAGTTCTCTTCCTGCGCATTTCTTACCTTTTGACATCAGTGCTGGGAAGTCATCAGCGTCATCACTCTCTGTCCCCCCCCTCCCCTCTTCTTTCTCTCCGTCTCCCTCTCTCTGCCATCCTCCCTCCACTTCTTTAGGCAAAACGCTGCAGCTGCACCGAGGTTCTTTCATTTCCTGGTGGGGTGATGCAGCGGTGTGACGCTCTCAAACTCTTTCCAACAAATGACAGACACAGAGAAGACAGTGATTCGCTGAAATGGCAATAACATGAAGAGAAGTGTTAAACAAGTAGACAAGCGGAGGTGTGAATGGCCCAGAAACACCTCACAGTACACGGGAGCTAAAAAGGTTTTATCCATTAATCAAAATAAAGAGTGTTAACCCATATAAGGAAGATTAAGCGATGACCTTGTCGGTGTGGAGCAAAAGACACACACATGTCCTGAACTATTAAAAACATGAGAGGAACATGAGGCATCTCTTTTCCAACAGCTTTACAACCAGTTAAGTCAGTATTTCTCAACCAGAGCCTCAGTTCTGTCAAGGTCATGGAAATAAGCAGTGGTAGAAGAAATACTTCAGTAAAAGTAGTAATACCACAGTGGAAAAAAAATACTCTGTTACAATTAAAAGCAATGCATAATAATCTATAATAATACATCATCATTTATTAGTTGATTGTATTATGTATTAATAATCTGAATCTGCAAAGTAACTAAAGCTGTTAAATAAAATGTAGTGGAGGAAAAAGTACAATATTTCCCTCTGAGATGCAGTGGAGTAGAAGTATAAAGTAGCAGAAAATGGAAATAGTCAAGTAAAGTACATCAAAATTGTACTTAATTAAATGTACTGAGTACTGTAAATGTACTGTAAACAAGCCATTAAAACAAACCTCACAGCTTTTTATACTTGCAGTGGGTGGCAACACCTCATCTATTTGCTTTGGTGACTTTGGGACAATCAGTAATAAGGATTTAATTTGTTATTTGTATTAATTTGAATTTGAAAACCTCTTGGTTTGGTGACTCAGCCGCCACCTCTTTTGTTACTTATTGCTAAAAAAGACTTCCATGGAGGTACTTAAAGACTTTGGAGTAATTTTAATTATTTTAACACTCATTTTGAGTTTTATCAACACAATAGCCACAAAGGACAGACTTACAGTGCCTATAAAAAGTATTCACCACCACTGTGTTTTTGTCTGCGACTTGGAAATGTTCTCGTATACATCCCGACTTTGTGTGTTTTTTGGCGTGTTTCTTTGTCCTCGTGGTGTAGCTTTTACCTCGATACACTCACCAAAAGTTACACCTTCCAGATACAAGTGTATTTATACTACTTGACTCACAACACACAGGTGACAGGTGATCTCTATCAAATCATGTCACTTTTATAGCCAATCAACCATTTTCAGTTTGACTTGTCAAAGCAGGAAAAGCACAGGTGTAATTAATAACATTAACGATGGTTCCACTCCAGTAAATGACTGATGAGTGTGAGGGAATGTAAGTTTCCTCCCTCATGCTGGGTAACATGACACAGTGGGTACCCAGGGTCACATGCAAACTTAACAGCAGATGGTCGTGGCCTGTCTTACGAAGAGTAATACTTCAAACTCTCTGTCTGCAGAATAACTGCAGCTGGCCGATAAGAATGCACACACTCCCCTCACCAGAGCCTCAAGGACAGAGGAGATGACACACATACATGAGAGACTTACAGAAGAAACACACACATGCACATCCCCTCAAACTAGAGTCTTTAAGCTTTATTATAGGATGTTTTTTTAGGATTCTTGCAACTATTTTTAATTCCTTGTTATTGTGCAGTTGTGTCGTTTCTGTTTTGCTGTTTGCGTTTGTTTTCTTTCAGGTCTCTCTTGGAAAATAGATATTAATCACCATGAGACTGCCTGATTAAATAAAGATATTAATAAACTCATCCAATGGCACAAATAGGACAACATTTTGAAACTGTTCATTATCAGCAGAAACTCCAAATATGTTGGTTTTAGCACTTTATTGTGACTGTACGAAAAATCAGTAAATAAAATAATAAACACTTGTTTTGTGAAACACATTTGGCCATTTTCATAGAGGTAAGATGTTCCCATGCCTTTTTTGTGTCTTTTTCTTTCTTTTTTTTTTTTTTTTTTACATTGCTCAATTTGTGTCTTGGGCAAGGGTTCAATAAATACAAAAAACAAAAGGTGCAAATAAATAAAATTCAGATGCATACACTCCTTTCCACAAGGTTTTAGTTTGATCCACTAGCTGTACAGTGGCTGACTGTTCAAAATTAATTCTCTATCTAAACATCTATGGACTCTGCACCACCACAGGCTATGTTTGTTTCTTTTGTTTAAAAAGAGCATTCTTTTAAATATAAAATGTGCCCTGGCCTCGTGGCAAAGACATATCTCCATCAAAAAGCAGTCCACTCTGGCTCAAACTCTGCTCCAGTTCTGGTCACAATCCCACTTTTATTATTAATATCATTATTATTATTATTCACAGCCTTTCTGGATCCTCCGTCAACACTGGCCGGTCCCACCTCTTCAAATACTCGGCAACAAAAGCAGCAGCAGCAGCTGGACCAAGTGTCCGTTC
>JAOVVB010170025.1:0-11454 GCA_028570985.1 Heterobranchus longifilis | reverse complement strand
GGAGAAGGTCTCTTCACTCAGAGAACCAAGGTTACAACATAACAGAGTGCTATTTCCTTCTTCCAAAACAATCCTTCAGTAGCCTGGCATCACCAGACTAATTCGCAAAAGTGAATGAAATGAATTTAGCAGAGGTCTGGATTGCAGGCTAATCCTTCAGCGCTTGTGTCGTTCCCTACCAAGGCTGTTACTGGTACCAACAATTTTATCTTCACCTCTCCTCTCTTCTGCTCCGTGTCGTCTGTGTGCAGCACGATGCTCGCATGGAGCACAGCAACTTCCATGGTCAGTGTAGCAGCTGTTGATTATCATGGACCAGTCTATGTAATGGACGCGCTGCACGGCGGGCATGCAGCAACACGTCCGTGCCCATGTATTTCAGCCGCCCATGCACTCGTTGAAACACGAGAACAGAGGATATTAATGAGTGTGTGATAGGTCTGGCTACGCAAGACTAATGAGTGTGTGACATTTTAGCAGCTATGCTCATTAGCACCGCTGCTGCAGAATGAATACAGGGGAAACACTGATGAATGAATGAAAAGTGTTTTCTAAAAAGTACAAAATTATGCATCGGTTTAAAATATTAATGTGGATGCATTTTCAGTGTCGACGTTATCGATTATAACGACTAATCGTGGCAGCCCTAGTTTGGCTTACTATGCGAACAGTGCGGGGATAAAGCCACCGGGAAATCTGCCCGTGCCTGGAAATAGGAAGTCTGTGTTCCCATTCTCAAAGTCCCTTCACTACAGAAAAAACAAAAACAACCATCATGTAATAAGGCAGGCCTGCTCTGTTCTTTTAGTGAATGACTGTAAAGATCTACAAAGAATATTTGTACAACATTTTCGTTCCGTTCCACCGAACATTTCATTCCGTTCCACCGAAACGGGTTCCCTCCCGACAATATTTTGCAGATGCACCATCGCTGTGTCTGGGGCGTGGCACCGCCCAGGACGATTGTGGTTGGTTTAAGGAAATACAAACAGGCCAGGGAGTTTTTTCACTATCCAGGAGTGAAAGCACATTGAATCCAGTGCTGTGGAGATGGGTCTGGCTACGCGAGACTACGCCGCCTTAGTGTGAATGCAGATGTTTCTCGGCTGTCCACTTATGCTTGCATCACAGAATTTTTTTTAACATTTTTTTAAAAGTGTAAATTGTCTATGTTTTTGAGGAACTATATTGAAAAACTTTATTGTTTTTCATTATTTTATGTGTCTTTGTTGAATGTCTATATGCTCTAGAGCAGCTTGGAGTTCAATTCTTCAAACACTAAACAAGTCAACTGGATGTATCTGATGGATCTGGCCTACCACAGCACATCTCAACTCCCAGGTCTGAGCCTCCCGGGCACATAAACAAACCCTTCACAATTTACACTCAGCAATGCCCTGACCCTGCATTACTTACTCTATCCAGCCAACATCTGCTGCTCAGTGAGTCAGCTTCCTATCAGCCGCTGCGGCCCGAGTCACTCTGGCATCCAGGAAAGAGTGTTAGGCAGAGATCCCCCCGTAAGCTTAGCAAGAACTGCTGATCTCATCCCGCTACGCTTTTGTTTCCAGTAACAGTCGAGATAGTGTGTTTCAGTTTCTGTGTGACTGCGGGAGCTCTCTCTCTCTCTCTCTCTCTCTCTCTCTCTCTCTCTCTCTCTCTCTCTCTCTCTCCCTCTGTGTGTGTGTGTGTGTGTGTGCCCATTCAAAGTTAGCTGTGAGGGTGGGAGTGAAGGAAAGATAAGCTTCCACACAAGTCTGACTACAAGTAATATTGTTTGTGTCATAATCTACATTACAGTTTGGTTATTGTATTTGATGTCAAATGTCCCATATTATGCTCATTTTCAGGTTCATACTTTTCTACTAGAACATAAACTTGCTTTAATGTTCAAAAAACACATTATTTTTCTCACTGTTTGTCTGAATATACCTGGATTCATGCTCCGTTTTAGCGCCTGTCTCCCCCTCCCGAAAAAGCACAGTCTGCTCTGATTGGTCAGCACTTCCAGGTCTTCCGCATCTGAGCTCTCTGTATCTCTGCACCGTCATTGCAGTCGGGGAATATCTGTGACGGCACTGTAGTGAGACTTTCTACCTATATTTAGTATAGCTGTGACATCACAACCGTACAGGAAGTCCTGATGGCTCGTTTAAAGGCAGAGTTTCTCTGCATTTCTCTGTGGATTGAGCATTTTGATACTTTTTGATATTTATATAGCACCTAGACCTGCTTTATGAAAAAGACATGGAAATTTAACTTTTTACAATATGGGACCTTTATAGAAAAAAAAAAAAAAGCCTGTACCTGCTTTTTCCCTTTTATCATATGTATGTGCTTAAAAGACTGAATGAAACATAGCCTTGCAAAGCTGACTTACAAGGTACATGCTTTGTAAAAGACTGAAAAGCCATAGTACTTGACAACGAATTCAACTGATTCAAACGCCACACGACATTTATTAGCAATGTGGGAGGCAGAATACCATTCTAAAAGAAGCTTTCATAAAACGTGCTGTATGGAATTGAAATACAAAAATGAACCAAACTAATCAGAAGGGAGAAGAGACAGATAATCATCGTTTTAGGAGCTGCAAAGGTACTCTGAGCTCACATAGAGGATTTAGTTCCATATATGAAGCCTGCATACAGATGCAGACATTGCACAAGTCCATTTTTAGACAGTACTGTATGTGCTATGTGCTGTGCTTGGCTACGACAACCCAAATAGGAATTGTTTACAGAAGCCCTGCAGTACTGATTCAATGCAGACGTACGTCTATCCCTCCTGCCACTGTATTAACAAGAAACAACCCAAACAGAAACAAACTGGAAAGATTTGTAAAGCATCAAATCGCTGAAAAGCCCTGCCACGCTTACAAAAGCTTTAACATTTTGGTCCCTGGCGGATGTGTTTGACTCAAATGTCACTACTGCAGCAAACTGTCCCCCCAGCTGAATTTATGTTGCGTCAGATTACAAAGTCTCCACTTATTATGCAGAGACTTGTTTGACAGTGAAGCTGTTTTTTTGTTGAACCATGGAGACTTGAGGAACATCTTGGCTAAAGAGACGTCTAACCACAACACTGTTGCACACATTTTCTCCCTTGGTGGCCAATAATCATGCCCCGATAAACACTGACTGAACTGAGAATCAGATACATTACACGACAGAAGAAAAAAAGAAGAGAAACCAAGCAAAGTTAAAACTAGCCAACATTTTTCTACAGCAGAGTATTAGGACCAGACCATTCTCACCCAAAAAACAGCCATATAAGTCGATGGAAGCAGCCTTTTATGACCCATATTGTTTGTTGTTAGGTGGCGACCTCTTGTGGCCATAGTAATTATGACGGGAGCAAAGGAGGAAGTCAGGTGATGTAGTATAAAGAGCGCCAAATTCAAACACAAGACTTTCACCCAGGAGACCACTGTTTGTGTCCTGTGTGAAACCAAAAGTCAACATTGACTTTTTTTTAAGTTAACCAATGTAACTATGTTAGTATGTGACCACGTCACGGATGTAACTATGCCACAGACTTACATCCGTAACCAGTGTTGGGACTAACGCGTTACAGTAACTCCATTACTAACTAGTACTCTAACGCATTATCTTTTAAATTAAGTTACTAAATTACCGTTACTGAAAGGTTTGTTACTGCGTTAGTTAGGGATACGTCCTATACTGTGCTCATGTACTTGTACTCGTAAAACTACTCCGACACCACTTTACGGCAAGGTGACGTTCAGCTCCCGTCAGTTGAACGGGGAGGCTGAACTGAACTGATCGCTGAACTTAATGGTGCGTTCAGTTGCCCCTTGTTAATTCATACCGATTATCGTTAAAATGGACTGTTCAGGTAAACTCTGGTGGAAGTAATTCTTCAGTAACCCTTAAAGTAGCTGAGTTACTTTTTTAATGAGGTAACTAATTACTATATTTCGGTAACTAGTACAACACTGTCCTTAACAAACATACTAATTTTAATCCACACCATGATATTTTCCTAAACCTAGCCAAGTAGTTCCGTTTCACAACGTTAACCAATGTCTCACAATGTTAAATACAATGGTCGTACAGTATATGTAATTTTGGGAGTCAGTGGCAAATTACCTAGTCTGTTGTTTAGGTATGAGGACGTGTTGATTAGGACTGATAGAGTTGTGAAGTTGGAGAAGCCACTGGTCCCTAATTATTTCTCTGCACTGTAAATTCCCATTTCCCTATCAATATCCTCAGTGTTCCTCAACATACTGTGGAGTTTCCTGGGTAGTTTAAGCATTGTTGAATTACGTGACACAAATCTCATTCGTAGCAAATATCGAATGCTTTGTTGCTGCAATTGGGAACAAACTACTGTGCTGTAGTTGCTGTATTCATCCAAAAATTAACCCAGCATCAAAAATCATACTGATTTATACTATTGGATGTTTTAACAGGCAACTAATTTTAAGCTTGTTGATTGGATGTTTCTTACCAAAGTACTTGATATCGCAGTTGACTTATTTCTGTAGAAATTATGAACACAGGCTTGTACCTTCAACGAAACAGATATTTTCCAACACAGTTGCTTCTCCATTGTATTGTAGATTCAACCGTTGATCCAAATGTAAGTCGATTGACATCGTCTATGCAGAAAATGAGCAGGACTTTGACTTCTCGAACCCTGGATGCCCAAAATAACTCTCCCACTTTGTGACATTGTCTCCCATACCCACTACAACCACAAACACAGTGGACAAAGACAAGAGCAGTAACAGTTCAAGGCAATGATATAGTAAAGTGGAAATATACTTTTATCGTTTGCTATCCAATACCTCATTTTGGCTCTTTTCTACTTAATGAACTTCCTTTTTCCACCATTTTGCTGTATGGGGAAGAAAAATCTCAAAGAAAAGTTTGAAAAATCATAAGTAAATTCTATATGTCAGACAATTTAAGACAGATATTAATGAGATGAAACATAACACAATTTTTCACCATAGATGAGTGTACTTAAGAGGTTCTGGGTGAGAGATACAAGGAAAACGCATAACACAAAAAGATTTCCACAGCAAATATGTACAGTGTAATGTGAAAAATTAGACTAAAGTAAATGGAAACCATTAACAAAATCTGAAGGACATCCAATGTGTGCTTGAATGGTGCAAAAGCAAAACAGGAGTGCAACATATCAGCAAGGCTTCACTGGATCCTGTTACGTATTCTGGGTTACCAGTGGAATGAAATCCTCAGTGTCGTGTCCTTACTCTAACTGCGGTGCACAGGAAGTTTCATTATGTAGCTATTAAGCTATGCAGCTCCTCACAATCTCCCAACATACAACAGCGATGTAAAACACCAGAGGCAGAGCGAGTCTGGGTCACTGAGTCTCTTTCTAACTACGGCGCAGTTACTGTAAGCATGACTAAATCCCTACCAGAGAGATACCAACAGTGAGTCTCCTCGGCTTCAGTCTTCGCAGGAACAATTCCCCAAAGCCTCGTGCTCCTCGCTGGGCCTCAGACATGTGTAATTAGGTATAAAATACAGCTGTGTGGAGGGCAGGGTGGGACCGGGCCACCGTAACACCGAGGGGAGCCGGGGCTCATGGCCGTAGAGCCTTGAGCTGCCAGTGCACAGAGACAATTAGGTCCAAATGAAAAATTGATTTCCACTCATACTGAATGGATGTTAAAACAAAGCACGTAATAAATACCATCTGGTGACAGGTGTGAGTGCTGGCAGACGAAGCCCCTTGTTAGCCTCGGCAGCGCCAGCGTATCGATCGCTCGCGGTGACAAAGGCGACTCTAAACGTGGCCTAGAAGATATATAATTCAATAAACATATCAGAAAGGCCTTAGATTGTACATGGCAACGTGGGCATACGGGTGCCACCTTTAATATGTTCCTGTTGGTTGTTCTGTTGGTAGCCCACCAACGATTGATGGAGTGAACATGAGTTATGCAACTCTATGAGTTAGAGTTATGCACCAAGGTCGGGCTGTGTTGTTCGAGGCAGGATCACATATATGAAGTTATGCTGTGAATTGCTGAGATTCAGCAGCATTTTAAAAGCACTTACTCGTATGGGCTGCTGAACATGTTAATAATAATAAAAAAATGGGGTCACAAGACCATTTCACAAAGGCTTTAACCCCTTAAAACACAGTTTTTCTAAGGGTGGAAACTCATTTCATTTAATCTGTATCACAAATACATTGTGTATCAACTTTATCCAGCTCCTCGTTGAAGCTGTAGCATATTGACAAGAGAATCATTCACTTCAACTCGATTGTTGTGGCTGCACCATTCGATCAAAATGGAATATTCTAAAAGTCTTGTGGTTCATTTTAAAACCAACTTACCACCAGCATATAAATAGCACTCCACTTTTCGCGTGTCATATCAATGCATTTTAAGCTTTTCGCATGTCAGCTGTCAGGAATAATTGACATCTCTTTTACATGTCAAACTATGACCCTTCACTACGGTCACAGTTTGTTACGTAAATCGTAGACTTTTGTTTTCGCATGGGACACGAACAGCGGTCTTCTGGGTGAAAGTCCTGTGTTTGTTGGACCTATCCACAGACTTTCTGAGTCTTCATCCTATGTCTCCTCACTTCCGGAGCAGTTGCTCTGAGCATTTAATATTGACGGGGCAGTGTTTACAGTTGAAAGCCTGGTGTAATTACATTACAAAGCAAAAAAGGCGCTGTGATAACACATAAAACGACTGAACGACTATTTACACATTCCCTTAAAATTCAGCCTGCTATTTGGCATTTTTGACAAATTTGTAATCTGCACTATAATTTAAATGTATGTTCTGTGGGTTTGAACAAAGTTTACGTGCACAGCATGAGTTTGTAATGACTGACCCATTCATATGTCAATGGGTTCATGCAGTCATCATTAATGTTAATAATTAAACCATTTTTTTTTCTGCCTTGACAAGTCAAAATGTCTGCCGTCTATAGGTATTTTTACTTATAATATTAACGGAGGCTGTGTTATATTTAAGTGTCCCAGTAAGCCATGACAGTGTGTTTGTGGGCCAGCATGCTCACCCTGAAACTAAAGCAGGTACATGGAATTTCACCATTATTAACTGTAGTCTATTATTTACACTTGTGTTTTTCCTACAGTGACAAAATGTATGTACACAAAATGTGTATGTCAAAACATTTTGACATACACGTCAAAATGTCTTCCCTGAAAAAGGCCCATAAATACAGTGATGCTGGCCTTACATCAAATGACTTTTAAAAGGTTCGCCTCTCATTCCCATGGTCTTCTACCACTAAAATACCAATGGAGGCTGGTGGTGGCGAGTTGAGGCAAAAATCCAAAATGTATAGTTTGTACGCAAATACAGCTTATCTTTATGGATTATATTGATGTTGAATTGACAAGAATACTGTCGTTTGTAATACTGTTGTCAATTATTCTGGTAGTTAGACCTGTGCTAAGGTAGAAGAGGGGTGGAGCTATGCTGGGAATGAGCTCACACTAATAAGATGATTAAAGCCCAATCAATTAAGTAAAAACCACTTGTGTAGGTGGATTGTGGCTTTTTCTTTTTAAACTATAACTACAATCAGGAATATTGCAGGAATAAAACATCCTTTTATCCTTTTGATAAAATAATTTCTCCAAAATGAATATAGACCTGCCACATCCACATAAGATCATAACAGGTGTTTTTTGTTGTTGTTTTTTTTAATATGTACAGAGCTGTCTGATGTAGAATGAATGTCTGTGTGAGAACAGGTTAAACAATGTAAAGTTTTTCTGATAGGAAGATCAAGGTTGGCAACTAGTGCGTCATACATTTTCTCACAAAAAAATGTAATTATACAAAACCGTATTTTCTTTGAAATTGCTCCAGTGAAGCTAGACAGGTGTTAAGGGACAAACTTCAGGCATGAGTGTGAAAAGTTAATGAAAAGTAAAGAGAGTTGGTTAAACATCTGTGCAAATAGGTATGTTTTCATCACGTAGTCCTTTGGTAATATTGGATTTTTTTCAAGGGGTCAATGTGAAGTAAAAGCTGTTTTGCTGAAGCTGTTCATCAGCTGACATTTCTCTGTGTTTCATTTTTTGCATCAAAAAGCCCTTGTCTTTGTGGTAACGCTGGGTTGTCGCACTGTAGATTGAAGAGGGTCTTCTTTTAAGAATCCATCCTCCACTGAATCTGAGGAGGGATTTCACTCTTGAAGCGACGCAGAAGAGTGTGATAGCATCACTAATCTTAGAGGGCTTTGTATGCACTTAGTATACCTCAGTAAATCAAGAGTGAGCATAGATCTTCAAGAGAGAGAGATGGAGAGAAAGAAACAAAGACAGAGGAGAGGAAAGAGAAAGGAAACGGGATAGACAGAAAGAGTAAGTAAGGCACAGACAAAAACGGACATGGTACAGATTTAAGGGAGAGATGCAATTAGACAAGGAGAGGGAAAATTACAGAGAGAGTGAGACGTTCAAACACAAATTACAAAATGGGTGAATGTTTATTTCAAGGAGCCTTTGAAAAATATTGGCACAATTGAATTTGTGGCCAAGTTTCAGGCAAAGCATCTAAAAAGCCTGCGTGACAACCAAAGAGAGTCAGTGACAGTAACAGTAGAAAAAAAAACTGCTTGAGGATAACTGTGACAAATTCTGAAACATTCATATTTTTGGAATTAAATATGCAAATAGGCTAACGGGAGTGGTGTAGTCAACAAGGACGAAAAAACAATAAAGAGAGGAAACATTCATTTATACAGATGATAAAAATGATTTTTTAAAAAGTCTCACCTCATAACAAACATAAAACAGAAATCACTATATCTGCAGCACATTCACACGTCTAATTAAATCTCTACTTTAATCTGCTCCACAGTGCAACTAGACTTAATCAAGTTTGCCTTTTTAGGGGAGACCCTTTCATCAAACCCTTTTGAAGGTCTGTCCATTTTTGTAGTTAAGCAAACAGCCCTTACACCAGCTATTTTAAATATGTATTTGAGACAGGAAAGCATCCATGTTCTGTTTGTTTACTGACATGCTGCATTAAGAAGAAATCTCAGTGGCCTGGGCCAAAGAACCAAGCTGTTTCTCTGGCTACTCTTTGACTGAAGCCAAGTGAGAGGAGCAGGAGCTACAGAAAGAAACAGGAAGGAAGGAATTGCTGTTACAACCAAGTTTAAAAGACAGTCAAGAATAACTCCATGAATGGAGTGGATGGACACGAGGGAGACAAACTAATTTGCAATTCTGACGACCAGAATTCTGCAACCTGACAAATACATTGTTCAGTATTCTCAGAATTAGCAATCTTGTGATCGCAGGAATTGTGCAGATTCAACCATCTCTCATCTTTTTAACACATTTTTTTCACACAAAAAAATGGTCAAACTGCGAGAATGCTTGGCATGTTTTCGTCATGAAAATATCCAATTCAGAGCCAAGCTGAGATGCTGGTAAAATAAAAATCAAGCTTCAGTCTCCACAAATTGACGTTCTTTGAAGTACGATGATGAGGTTTTTCTTTGCCAACGTGTCTCAGTTACTGCGCCAAACAACTCTCCAATTGACCATTTTTAAAGTTAAAATAATTGAATCATGGTTTATAGAGATGTGGCAACACTACATGGCAGTGTTGGAAGCATGAGGTTAACTTATTAATTCAGAGAAAAAACAGGAAAATACAGCCTGGTCTCAAGAAATGGCGTATTATGCGGCAAGTTGTTTAGTCATTTTGCGTGGTCTCACAATGCTTTTTTGGCTTTTTGCGTGTCACTTTATGATATGTATTTGCACTGTGCTTTCAACTGTAAACCCATCTGTGTCAATATTGGACGATCAGAGCAACTACTTCGGAAGTGAAGAGACGTTAGCCTGGCAACCAAGCGAATCTGCTGAGGTCATATTTCATTCCCTCTTGCAGATACGTTTGGCCAGTCTCCCATTCAAACAGATTTCTAGTTGACTAGAACCTTGTAGATCCAATCACAGCCGTTTAAAGGACATGGCCAAAAAGATATGATGCACAAGACAACCATATGGTGAAGAACATATATGTATTACAAATAACTAATAATGTTGTGCAAAGTCTGTGCATGTTGTTGATCCAGCTTCTGACTCCCCCAGACTTTTAAATTTCCATTTTTATTTTATTTCGTTTCAAATATAAAATACTATATATATCATGGCTTAGCTTAATAGTTGATGGCTATTATTTGCTTAGATATGTGAATTCATATTGCCCAGTATGCCCAGCTAATCAACATTTTAAATTCAATATTTAATCAACAGTCAAAAAGTCAATCCATTGCTTTCCATCTTGCATTAGTTCAGAGTTGTAACTAAACTTTGACTGAGAGAGATAATCACTATCTTGTTTTAAAATCATGTGCATCTGTGAGGAGTGCTATCACACACACATATTGTCTGACTGTTCCTCACAAAGTTGCTGCTGAAAGCACAAGATTCATGATGCATATGAGTGCACTGCCCAGCTGAGAGGCAGAGATGCACTGCAAGCTCGCACATCAACTTTATAACATTATAATGTCACTTTTTACTGCATGTAATATGACTTTTTGCTGGCATCAAACTTGGAGAGGAGAGAACACAAATTTACCTGATTGCTCTTCCTGCAATTCACTCTCATCTGTGTTTTTTTTCTATTTCCGTGACCTGAAGAATAGTTCTGCTTCATCCTCTAAAGTTGTAAACACTGAGCGGAGGGGGAGGCGCCCCTCCCTCTGCTCACCTCACACAGTGAGCAGAGGGAGGGGTGTGGGGGTGAGTTTTATAAGCTCTCTTGTGGAATATTTCAAGCACTTTTGGGGGCCCTCCGGTAGCCACGGGGCCCTAAGCAGCCGCTTAGTTCGCTTATGCGTCGAGCCGGCTCTGCTGGCGATACTCATGGTTCCAGGAAAAGGAGAGATATTGATATAATTCAATATTTGTGACATTTGAGGTATTTGTAGTCAGTGCATTATGTTGCACTGAGACTGTGTCCCAGAATGTCTAAATTAGAGACACCTGACTTAATGGCCACATGGGATGTTGAGGGTGTGTATACAACCCAATAAATCAGATCTGCCTCCCAAAAATATGTTCATGGGTATTTAATAAAATACATATTTTATTAATCCATCTCGGAGGAATGTGGGTGTAGTCGGCTTGTGGATGACATCAACGTAACCTCCCTGCATGATTCTGAATTTATGTGGCAAACATAACACTCCGCGCCTGTACAGACCCAGTATTCTCCCTCAATGGGCACTTGTTCATCCTTCACTGTTAGACTTTTTCAAATGTTGCAACTTAAAGAGTCACTCCCATGAAAATCAAGTTTTTAACCATGTTAACATGTCTATATGGTGTTTTTTTATTTACTATGGCTGAGAATTTCTGCCTTGAAACTGCAGTGTGCCAACACCAGTCTCAAAAATCAAGATTCAGACAGCCAGG
>JAOVVB010170014.1:0-11454 GCA_028570985.1 Heterobranchus longifilis | reverse complement strand
TCGATAAAGAATCGAATCGTTAAGCAGAATCGAAAATGGAATTGGAATCGTAAAAATCTTATCAATTCCCATCCCTATGTACTATGTAATGATACATGAGTACGTTTTTGTTCGTTTGTGTGTTTGTTAGACTAAGTGCGAATCTTGTTGATATTAATATGAGTGGCATACTTATTATTAATCAGTCAGTGGTGGTACAGCATATTATATTTTAGAAATAGGGGAAAAATCAATTCAGTGATGTATCATGATTCTTCTGTGTGGCGATTCATGTATCACCACACTGACTAATTTTTTGTTTGTTTGATTTTAAATTTCTATATGTTTGCATTTGAGGTTGTGAAATATTCCTGTAAAATCCTGCAGGTAGTGCACTGTAAACTATTCACACGTTGGGCAGGCAGCACAGCATTCTGGTGGCGCAAGCAAATTAATTTTTGTCCAGAATTAGAAATTTCATCTTTGATTCATTTTGTTTAGATGCCACATTATTGGTATATATAAGTATTCAATTGCCCGCCTTCACAGGCATATGAACTTGAGTAACATTCAATTCTTAATCCCTAGGGTTTAAGGTGTTCTATCAGGTTGAGGTCAGGGCTCATGACATGACTGCGCACCAGTACACAAAGCAAGGTCCATAAAGATATGGAGAAGTGACTTTGGTGTGGAAGAACTTGACTGGCCTGCACAGAGTCCTGACCTTAACCCTCAATCCTGACCTATTTAGCTCTGTTTATGTTTAGGTTACGTAGTGATACCAAAAAC
Source organism: Heterobranchus longifilis (assembly GCA_028570985.1). Classification (NCBI taxonomy): domain Eukaryota; kingdom Metazoa; phylum Chordata; class Actinopteri; order Siluriformes; family Clariidae; genus Heterobranchus; species Heterobranchus longifilis. The sequence continues at coordinate 10,686 of JAOVVB010170014.1, read as the reverse complement.
CAACGATTCTTGTGCTTTAGCTAGCTGAATTTAAATGATGTGAGTTAGCTAGCTTTGTTTTATTTGTTGCAATGATGAAGTATTGTTGCTAATGTACACTTGGTTTATGTCACATGGTGTCGCAAAAAAAGGTTTCCGTGACTGTCCGTATTTGCATCCAGGTATCGGACTCTTCCAGGACCAGCATGCTGAAGAAGCCTTCATACGTGGAGCCCGAAAACGAACGTTCAGCTCTCCTGTCAGCCATCCGAGCTGATAGTAATTCGACGAGACTTAAGAAGGTAACCTTAATGACTTTATGGTCAATCTAGGAAGCAGATCTGTTTGTTTTCGTTCAGTAGACAATCTCAACCTCTTCACTGTGACTTTTAGACAAACTCGTCAGCCGCCGCTGAGCTGGAGCAGTTCAGGAAAACTGAGGAGAACCGGTCGGACCAGAGACACTCGAGTCTTCCATGTCCTCCTGCGTTCATGCCTCCGCAACCACCTCCAATCTTTACACCACCACAATCAACCTTTACACCGCCACCACCACCAACCTTTGCCCCACCACCACCAGCCTTTACACCTCCTCCACCACCACCTCCTCCTACTTTGTCCTCGGCTAAGCGGACTGTGGTGCTGCCTGCAGGGGGAAACCCAGAGTCTGCCAGAGATGCACTGCTGGAGGCCATCCGTTCAGGCGCCGGGGCCGAACGACTTCGGAAAGTAAGGACGTAGTTTGAAGGAACCGGCGCTTGTATAGCTAGCAAATGATGAAAGATTCGTGTTGGGCGTCATTTATGTGGGGAATAAAACACCACTGGTCAATGATTGCTTTTTTAAAAATTTATTAGGAATTAATGTTGTTAAAAACTTGTAAAGTTACAGGTTTACCTTTGATTACTACTATTGTTGGCATAAATGGAAGAAATGAGCTAACCGAATTCACAAAGATAACAATTAAACAAAAGTGTACTTCTTAGATAATGTGATAAATTCCAAGGTTTTACCTGCAAATGTTGTGTGTTTTTTGTAATTTATAAATTTTTTTATTATTATTTCTCAGGTTCCGGTGACAACAAAAACCGTTAAAGTCAATGGAAGACTAGGCACCATCCAGGCATCTGCTTCACCCCCACAAGAGCCCTAGATGTTTTCAGATTTTTTTCAGATTTAATCTTAGAGATTCTCATAGCCAAATTTCACATTGTATGCTAACACATTTGCTAAAGTTGCAGAATACAGTTATTTATAGTTGTCGGTCACATGCTGCTTTCAGTCCGTGCCAATCATTTCTAAATTCATTTTGTAATTAGGAATCTTTGTAAATGTAAAGAAAAAAAACATGTTCTGTTGTTAAGGACAACACACTGTACGTTGTTCACACATAAGCCTTTACACTTTCTAATTATCTATCAGTATTTTGAAATACATTTTAATTGATATCAATAATTGTTATTGTGATCTCATACTAATCGCAGGTAGTCTGTGCTAATTATTTGATTAGTCATAATGACCATTAATTTTCTTTTTCTTAAAGCACCGTAGCTATACATAAAAATTAAACATTCGTTAATTTAAATGTTCAAATGAACATACTGTAGCAAACATTTGTTTAGAAATTTAATTTCAGAAATAATTAATTTCATAACCTTTGCTCACCATGCTGCTACTTGGTAAGATTTTATTTATGCCATTCGAAGGGGAAATAAAAAAAACTAAATCTATACCTTATAAATATATTTAATATGTCATTAATATATATAAAGTGGACTGCATGACGGACCTACAGAAGGTACAGACAGGTCTGACTTTAAAATCTGTAAGCTCTTATGGATGAAGGTTTTTGGACCAGAGAGTTGTATATTTTGTACCAGTTCATCATTAGAAATTGCATCTACGATTCATTTTGGTTTAGATGCCACATTGTTGGTATGAACATGTTTTTTCTTTTTAAGTTCTACTTTTGTACATGAAGTGTGCAATATTTTTTGAAAGATTAAACAGGAATTTAGATATAAATCAATAAAGCAATCAACCTTTAAATCAATAAACTTTTTGTAATTGTTTAAACGCTGTTGTACAGATTTGTGTGGTTTTATAGAATCAGATAATGCTTTCATATGTCTAATTAGTATAATACACAAGGCAATAAGATTAATCAAGGCAATCAGTTAAAATCCAGCCTATTTGTGCTAAAATTCGCTTTGGGATTAAACAAATCTCAGTGCTGACATGCATTTCTATTTGAAGGGAATAAAACCTAAATCCATGCTGAAAAATATTCTTATTTACACAACAGTTATAGATGATTTTTGGGCTATTAAAAAGAATTAAATTTAATGTGAAATTTAAACCTCTAAAATTTGGCAGATTATTCAAGGCACATATCTTTAAACTGGTGCTGTCAATGGAATAAAATCTAATATGACCTAGTTAATCATTTATAGTGTGTGATTAATCATGATTAATCACAATTTTGAAATACACAAGACGAGCAAAATGTTTAAATAAATTTTAACTTAATAAACATTCAAGGACTTGATATACGGATAGTACGCATGCGCTTTGTCTGCCGAGTGTCACTGAGCCAATACTGTAGTTCTTCTCTCGCGCGCACTGTGGGATTGTGGGTAATCGTTTCCCATGCTCAGTCTCGTCTCATATAGTTAAGATCCGAGCGCGTGTACTGTTCATTATAACATTGTGACCATGTGTGTGCACGCGTGTAAAGCAAAAGCAAGTGTCATTAGAGAGGTTCCATTCTTAAAGATTCAGAGTCTCTCTCTCAGAGATTCCGTTTAGTGTGTGTGTGTGCAGGTTATTAGAGAGGTTCCTTGTTAAAGACGTTTCCCGACAGAGCAGTGTTTCCGTTAGTGTGTGTGTGTGTGTCTGTGCATGCATTAAACTAACGGAAACACTGCTCTTTCGGGATTATTTTTAAAGGTAAGGTGCAGGTTCATTTGTTTTATTTTTACCTAATATTTTGTAGAAATTATTTTTATATAAATATTTAACTGAACAAATCATCAGTGTTTCCATTATTTCCAATGGGGAAATTCACTTTTTTTTACGATTGTTTTGGGTTCCAAGCACACTTCCGGAACGAATTATGCTCGCAATTCAAGGTTCCACTGTACACAGTTTTATAATAGCTCAAACATTAACATTTAACAAATGTTAAATTTAAATCTTTCAAATGGGAACGGCACTGCATGAAGTGGCTGGGTAGTATGGGGAGGGACTCGAACCAGGATCCTCAGATTAAAAAAATGAACAAATTAGAGACCCCTGAGCCACCACTCCCACATCTTACATTTTAACGTATTCTTGTAAAAAGAGTTCCCCTTGAACATAGCTCAAGCACACTTTTTTTCTTGGTTTTATTAAAATTTTCACATAGAAGCTTTTTATAATGAAACTTGGCATTCAGCACACATGGTGATGTTTCCTCAATCATTTATGCGTTAAACGCGCCATTATCACACATAGCCGGGTAACCGTGCAGCAATCATGGGAAGCCATTAGGGTCAAACTTGGTTAATCATATGATTAATCATTGATTAATTTGCGTTAATTGAATTAAGGCATGCAATGAGGTGGCCGATTCATGTCTAAAAAGTTTTCTTATGCTCACAGTACCACAATTTGAGTCCTGGAATATGTTCATAGATGTGATAATCTGATCATTCACTACATTCAGGTCGTCAGCTGACTTCATTTTATTGCCATGTAATGTTGCTGAGTCTAGACCTAAGCAACTGAAGCAACCCCAGATCATAACACTGCCGCCAGAGGCTTGTACAGTGGACACTATGCATAATGGTTACATTGCTTCATGTGCTTCCCTTCATACCCCGACACTTACCGCTCTGCAAAAGGGTGAATTTGGACTCATCAGACCACATGACCTTTTTTCATCGCTCCGAAGTCCAATCTTCATGCTCCCTAGCGAACTGAGGCCTTTATTCTGATATGTGATTTTCTTATGGAGACAGCTGTTTAGTTCCAATCCTGTGAGTTCTCATCAACATTGTGTGTGCGTGTGTGTGTGTAAATGATCTTACCTTCACGATTAAACATAGCTCTGATTTATGCAGTCGGTTCTTTACAATACAAGCATTTAAGTAATCTTCCATGCATACTTTTATGACCACATTTCTTGCGCAAAGTTGACACTTCAGGTGACTTTTCTTCCAGGTTTTAATAATGTGGTTGACAGTTCTTATCCCAGTTCCAGTAATGTTTTCCTTGCTTGATGCAGGCCAGTAATTTGACCCAGCTGAAAAGGGTATCTGTGTTTTAAGCCCCGAGCAGGGTGTAATGCAATAGTATGGTTTCCTAAAACATAAAATAGCACTTATTCCAGCATATTACATCATTTTCCTTTTTACATCATGCATTGACAATTAAGTAGGAATGTTTTTTTTTTAAAGGAATCTGGTTACATTGATTAGAACATGTACACAGGTTCACAATTTTATCACACTTAAAAACGAAGCCCCTGTTTAAAATAGTTAACTTTTCATTCAGCAGTGGGTATATTTCAGAATCTTTTAAATTAGCAGTTATTAAACCACTATTAAAGAAACCTGACCTTGACACCTGTCAGCTGTCAAACTACAGACTGAAATTAAACTTCCACTTTATCTTTAAGATCCTAGAAAAGGTAGTAATGCTGCAGTTATGTTCATACTGTATCTACAGTAAGTAGAAATAGCATACATGATGTATCAGTCAGGATTTAGGCCTCATCACAGGACAGAGACAGGGTTTGTTAAAGTTGCAAATGGCTTCAAAAGGGTTGCGTCTCTTTGCTTGTGTTACTTGACCTTAGTGCAGCTTTTGACACCAATGATCATTGTATTTGCCTTCATAGATTAGAAAATGTAGTAGGAATCAAGGGAATGTCCCTCTCCTGGCTCAGCTACCATGTGACTGATTATTGTCAGTTTGTAGATTTAAGTTGTGACTTCTGCCTTTTCTCAAATGAAACTTGGTGTTCCACAGGGTTCGGTTTTAGGCCCACTAATGTTTTCTCTTTATATGTGTCCTCTGGGCAACATAATTCTACTGTTATGCTGATGACAAACAGTTATAAGTCTCAGCAAGCCCAGATGAGAAAAGCCAGCCTAATAAATAATAAAGTTGAGCAATGTGTGAAGGACATGGGCGACTGGATTCTAATTAACCCTCCTTCTGCTTAATCCTGACAAGACAGACGTACTGGTACTAGGACCACTTGCAGCTAGAAGTAAGCTTTCTGCTCACACAGTAACTCTGGATGGCCTTTCTGTTTCATCATGTACAGTACAGCAGTAAAGACCTTGGTGTGATTATAGATTATAGATCTGTTCTTTGATGCTCATATAGATAATTTTACCAGGATATCATTCTTTCATCTCACAAATATGGCCAAGATAAAGAAATATATTGTCATATATTAAAATTAGTTCATGGTTTTATCACCTCTAAGTTGGATTATTGTAACAACTTACTGTCTGGATGTTCAACTAGATGCATAAACAAGCTCAAGTTAGTCCAGAACGCAGCAGTAAGAATCCTCACTATAACCAGAAGATACAAACACCCTTATCTTATACATCTTGGCTCCCACTGAAATTTCTCATTGTTTTTCAAATCCTACTATTCACCTATAAAACACTAAAAGTCTCACTAAGTATCTGAGTGAACTGCTAGTGTCTTATGATCCACTGTGCCACACCTCGATCAAAAGATGCAGGCTGCTTGTCAGTACCACGTATTATGAAACTAGAGCAGGGGGTGGAGCTTTTACTTTACGACCCCAAAAATTATGGAATAGCATTCCAATTAATGTTCAGGACTCAAACACAGTCTCAGTGTTTAGGTCTAAGATCCAAGATCCCAGGTTCAAACCTCACAATCACCAAGTTGCCACTGTTGGGCCCTTGAGCAAGGCCCTTAACCCTCAACTGCTCAGATATGTAATGAGATAAAAATGTAAGTTGCTCTGGATAAAAGCGTCTGCCAAATGCCTAAATGTAAATTATTCCTCAAGCCTGCACTCTGATCACCTAAGGGTCAAGAAGGATGACAATTCACTGTGTAGGTAGATACAAAGTAGGGCCAAAAGTAGGGCCACACCTCACAGTATGAGAGCATAACTGAAAACCTTGTGGTGAGGTGATGTATGTTGGAGTATAATATGATCAAAATTTTGAAATCATGTTGTCCTATATGTACAAAAGGAGGGATATGTGCTAGAAACTTTTAGAGGGTAATCTTATATGGTAAAGAAAATACTTGTGTGTGTGTCAAATTGTCCAAGCTTAAGGTGCTACTTAGCAGTTATAGTGATAACTGCTAGAGCAACATGTTCCCCTTGGAGGGGAAGTTAAAAAGATGGGGGGGATCCATAATTTCAACACTCCAGCTTTAGAGAGAAGGACAGGAAACATCTTTCTAGCACCATAAACATTTTGTGTGAATGCAGTATCCTTCAGTGTATATAAGCAAAATAAGAGAAGGGGAAGTACCTCTCTCTCACAGTTGCACTTTGTGTGTGTGTGTGTGTGTGTGTGTGTGTGTGTGTGTGTGTGTGTGTGTGTGACTAAGATGTTCGGCACAGTCTCTAATAAACTCTTCTGCTCTTATTGTGACTTAGACTGAGTCTCAGATTTCTTTAAATAATTTCCACCACAAGATACACCCACAGTCTTTTTAAATACCTGACTCAATAATGGTTTTAGGTGGTTTTGTCCACAAACTTATTTATTGGGTAAACATCAAGTACCACTTGTTTTGTACAAAATAAAAATCTTTGATTGTATTTTAACAAATTTAATAAAAATATAATGCAGCCAGATCTAGATCCAGTTAAAAAAAATCAGTGCTTCTAACATCGCTAAATCTTCAATATAAACAATTACTGTAACGACGTGGGTCTCATGAGGGGCAGTCTCATGTGGGTCTCATGAGGGGCAGATTTAGCAAAAACACGTGTGTCATAAATATAATTGAATGTCATCGGCATAGAAATGGAATGAGACATTATGCCCTCTAATAATATTACCCAGCCATAACATGTATAGAGAAAACAGAATAGAGCCAAGTTTTGATCCCTGTGGGACCCCATAGGTCTGGGGGGCATTTGAGGATGATATGTCACCCCATATCACTGTTATTACTGGAAGGGCACCGTTATCCTCCGGCTTTATTCAAGTCTCAGTCAATAAGAGAGAGTCTAGTTCTGGAAAGTAAAATAGTCTTTAAAAATAAAAGATTCCAACAGATTTAACATTACTAACAGCCATTTTGCATGTAGCATTGGTAACCAAGTTACCTGATTCACTTCTGAGAGGCCGAAGAAGCTCGTGGTTGCATCCCCACTTGCACAGCCATGGTGGTTGGTTTCCTCTGAATACTCCTTTTTTCAGTTCTAAGACATGCATGTTAGGCTAACTGCCATTCCCAAATTGCTCGTGAATGTGTGAATGTGCATGTGAATGTTGACCAGAGGTCTTACTATGGTCATAAAATAGGAATAAATACAATATTAATTACTGTTGGCCTCCACAGTTCCTTGATGGACTACAGAGTTTCCTTAACAGATGGATAGTGAGTGATACTGTATGGTTGTTGGACACAGCCTTTTACCTCAGTGTATATGGGGCCCATATAGTAAATATATATCTGAATTGAGATATAGTGGGTGTGATATTTTAAATAAATCCCAAGCTCAGTAATTATTTCAGGTGGTTTAGTCCAACAACATATATATTACCTAAACATGAAGCATCACTTTTTGAGTGGCACTGAGAACCAGCACACAATCCTGAGGAAGTGAATGACAGGCTGTTAGCTTAAACCTTGACCAGCGCAGAGCACTAATTTCATATTGAAATTACATTTGTTTCATTTTTGAAACTGACCTGGATAACTTTGTTCCTATTGTGATACATATTTCACATTTTGTGACACGCACATGAAATTTAAAAGCTAAACTGAAATTGTCAAATTTAAACCAACCCTAAAAAGAGCTGGTCAATTGTTCCGTACGTCCTAAAGGATTTTCTAATAAGCAGCATGACTTGTCCAGATTTGTTCCTTGAGGTTTTAGATCACACTGGATCATATTTAGAAAGCAGTAACTAAAATTATGGATTATCATCTGAAAAAGTGGCATATAGAGATTATTACAGGACTGCATCATTTACTGTGTCTTACAAAAGTATTGATATACCTTAAACTTTTCCACAAGTCCTGGATTTAGGTCTGGACTTTGACAGGGCTATGTGTGCTTTGGTCTAATATGTGAATCTATTAAGTGAATATTATTTGATCTAAACCATTCCATTGTAGCTCAGGCTTTATGTTTTGTGATGTTGTCCTGCTGGAAAACCTTTGCCCCAGTTTCAACTCTTTTGCAGACTCGAACAGGTGTTAAGCTAAAATTGCCCTAAATGTTGCCCCATTCATCTTTTTAGCAACTCTGACCAGCTTACCTGTCCTTGCTAAAAAAATTAAAATAAAAGATCAGATTGTCCCCAATGAACAAGCAGAGTGTGACAGAGGCAGGAAAAAACTCCCTCCCAATAGCAAGAAACCATAGAGGAACCAGACAAAACAGGGAGATATAAACAGTGAACCCATCCTCATCTGGGTGATAATGGATAGCAGGGAGTGATCTACAATCATACTCTGTGTTAAGAGGCTGGAAGTTCAGTAAAACAGAGATGTATTCATGTTAATATGGAATTACTTTTAATTATTGCAGGCTCAGGTACAAGACTGTTGGTGTGAATTTTATTCCTGAACTATTAAGCGACTGCAAGTCGTCAGAGAATAGCTGTCTGCCACAGCTGAGTCCAAGACCATAAACATGGTCAAGTGGAACTGTCCCCAGTCACCACACGCATCCCAAGCAGACCGCATGGGGCCTCATTGGGAGATCTCCAATCAGAAGTGGGGCACCAGGATGAGTCAGAAAGTCCCAGAGGTCAGAGGGGGTCTGAATAACTGTACTGTTAGATATGGTTACAGTCACATACTGTATAAAGAGAATATATATTTAGTGCAGAGTGCAAGCAGGGGTTCCAGCAGGACTAACTATGACAGCATAATTAAAAGAGAGAGGCAGAAGAAAACACAGACATGAGGGGGAACTGGGAATAAAGCAACCAGTCACTCCATCAATCCTGAGTGATTAAAAGGCTTAGCTACTGTAAATACATAGTATTTTAGGCTAGACCTAAACACTGAGACATTATTTAGAAGACTTTTCCATAACTTTGGAGCTTCGTAAGAAAAAGAAAAATCTGCCCAATGTGGTCCTGACAAACAGTCTGCATCCTTTAATTGAAATAGGCATCGCGGATCATAAAACACTAGCATTTCACTCAGGTACTGTGCTGCAAGATGATTTAGTGCTTTATGGGTCAATAGTAGTATTTTAAAATCACTTGGTATCTTTTGTGAAATGCATAAAATATTAAATAATGTTTTTACATTGTGTTATGTTTATTGTCTGTAGACTAAGTGGTAATAAAATGTAATGAATTATGTTTTGGTTTTATCAAATCTAGGAGCTGTAATATGCATAAAAATCATATTTGTGTTATAGAAAGTGCTATTTAGGGCATTTTTAAGCTGAGGGTGATTGAAAGGATATCTTTGTGGAAATGTATAAAAATAAATAAATAAATAAATATATTTATAATACTGTGAGTAACCAGATGACAATAAAACAGAAAAGGCATGTTTTTTCTTTTTCTTATTGCTCAGTCCATGGGACAGATTTTTTTTTCTCTATTAGCATTTTCTGTTACTTCATCTGCCCTTTTCTCACTCCTCCTTCTCATCCCTCACTCTTTTAAGGCTTTTAAGGCTTTCCAGTAGCTTAAATTCTCTCACTCTTTCTGAACCATGCATCTGTCCTGGATTCTGCTGGTGACTACAGGTGAGTCTGTGAAGTCGACTGTTTCTCTTTATTAAACCCTCATTGCAGCATAGCGCTGAGGAGTAAACCTTAACTAATTAAGTGTAACATTAATTACTACTTAACTAGGGCACTGGTGGCTCAGTGGTAGATATTTTGCCTGCCATGCGAAAGGCATGGGTTCAATTCCCAGGCAGTGTCCAAACCCCAGCCACTGGATGCAGTGCTGGTCTCAAGCCTGGGTAAAATAGGAGGGTTGCGTCAGGAAGGGCATCCGGCATAAAACCTGTGCCAAGCTTTTATGTGCAGACCAAGTCCACTGTGGCGAACCCTTGCCAGGAGCAGCCGAAAGACCAACAACAACATTAGATTCAAGATTCAAGAATTTCATTTGTCACAAACATGGTTGTACATGTACAACAGTAGTGAAATGCAATGCAACAAACGCCAGATTGTGCAAATAAAAAAAGTATGTATGTATAAATTAAATAATAAAAAAAAAACTGAGGAAATTAATTACTAGAAGAAGAATAAAAAGTCTGATGAGCAATTTATTAATTGATAATATTCTAAGTTTTGAAAGTAGTTCTTATGAAAAGGAGCTATTAACAGCTGCTGATGCTGGAACTTTAACTCTTCTTGTCCTCCATGATCAGAATTTGCATGTTCTTGCTGTGTTTGGTGAATTTCCAAATTGACTGTAGGATATGACTGTGTGTGTGTGTGTGTGCGTGTGTGTGTGTGTGTGTGTGTGTGTGTGTGAGCCCTGAGATTGATTGTCTTGT
>JAOVVB010170003.1:0-11454 GCA_028570985.1 Heterobranchus longifilis | reverse complement strand
ATAGGCCTATCTCTGAGAATGCTCCTTTAGTTATTCTTAACAACAATAAGATACTGGGTAAAACAGAGTTAAATACAACATTAAAAACGTAAACTAAGCAAAACAATAACAAAAGGCATCCTTTCCCTGAATAAGTTTTTAAGGTCGATCACGGAGCTCCCGAAGTGTCATAGAGCTGGATTAATACACTTCCAGGGCACGTTTTACTACATCGAGACATTACATTCACAAATTAAGTTTATTTTAGTTTTGGCATGCAATATGGAGACATAGGAGCCACCCATGCTGGTCAGGGTATTGTTACTGCGCTATACAAATAGAATTGAATTGAATTATTAGTCAGGGCAGCTTAATGCAGAGACACTTAGATGATCTCTGCATCTCATGAATAGGAATTCACCAAGACATTTTTAAAGACATTCAATGGAATGGATTTTAGCATTTTGAGCCATCGATGTAGACGTGGTCTCAGTATGTATTATTTTTCTCATTATGACCACTCAGTGACACTGCAAAGAAGATGAAGCGTGGAAACAGTTAATGCATACAAAGAATGTTTTCATTTATTCAAGAATATCGTTTTTGTGTATGTTGTTTATCCACTTAAACCTGTAATGTACAATACCACAAATCAAGTTTGTTCCTGTTACTTCACTTATATTAAACTCCAATTGGCCACAACATTATAGCCACACACCTAACATTGAGTAGGTTCCCCTTTTGCTACCAAAACAGCCCTGACCTGTTGAGGCATGAAATCCACCAGACCTCTGAAGGTGTGCTATGGTATCTGGTACCAAGCTGTCAATATTAGATCGTTCAAACACTGTAAGCTGTGAGGCAACCCTCAATGGCTCAGACTTGTTTTGAGATCTTGGAGAACATCTAGAGAACGTTTTGCAGTGGCACATTATCCTACTGAAAAGAGGCCGCCAGGCAATATTGTTTCTATTAAGGGGTATACTTGGACATTAACAATGTTTAGGTAGGTGCTACATGTCAATGTAACATCCATATGAATTCCAAGACACAATGTATTCCATTAGAACATCCCAAAGTGCATCCAAGAGCCATCTCTTCCCCAAGTAAGCAATGCACACACATTCAGCCATCCACATGATGTAAAAGAAAAATCATGATGCATCAGACCAGGCCATCTTCTTCCATTGCACCTCGACCAGCCTGCAGCTACCCAGCTCCATATGCGATGCACTGTGTGTGTTCTGATACCTTTCTATCAGAACCAACATTAACCTTTTCTTCAATTTGAGCTAGAGTAGCTCTTCTATTGGATCAGACTACACGGGTCAGCCTTCGCTCTCTACATGGATCAATGAGCCTGGGTGGGCCTTGACCCTGTCGCCAGTTCATCGGATTTCCTTCCTTGGTCCACTTTTTGTATGTCCTGACCACTGTAGACCAGGAACATCCCAGAAGAGCTGCAGGTTTGGAGTTGCTCTGACCCAGTCGTCTAGCCATTACAATTTGGCAAGTTTGTCTTATAGTTAGTCTGTATTCCGGTTTCTTCTTACATTCCAAAGACAAGCGGTGTAGGTTGATCGCTGTTTCCAAATTGCCCGTAGTATATGATTAGGTGTGTGAGTTGCTGAGGTTTGTGCTTGTTCCATAAGTTGGTCGCATGCTACACAGGATAAGAGATATAGATAATTGATGGAAAGAATGAGTGTATTTATATAAACCTGTGATTTGACGTACAGCTGGTTCTGCCGTTGGAGCTGTTGTTAGAGAAAATGAACCAGAATCAAGACGTTCAGCAGCGATGCGAGACGTCTGACGCATTGGAGAACTGTTAATAAGCATTAATCCACTTTAGTGTGAAACAGCATTTAATAAAGCTGGCATTGCTTTTGTGAAGGATCAATTATGTCCATTCTTGCTGTACTTTCATTCCATCATGCCCACTGTGAAATTTCAACACAACATATAGATCAGCTTTGTAGGGGGGGGGGAAATCCTGCTTTGAAGACTCGAACAGGCAAAACTGTTTACTTTTTTACCTCACGTGTTCAATTTTTTTGTGTATAGAATAAGACTTCATTCATGTCCTCTCCAGCACAGGACACTGATAACGGTGACGCGTGCTCCATCAGATGACGTCTGCACGCTCTCATTGTGAACCTGTTTAACAGGGCTTTGACATGGAGGAAATAAAACAGCCACACGTCCTGAAAACAAACAGATGCAGAGACTTGTGCTCTTCCCAGTGAAGCAAACACACTAATGTACTCATCCTTGTGCCTATTAAGAAGATGGAGATCATTTAATCTGTATCCATCAAACCCGAGGTTTTGTTTATGAAAGCAGGGAATGCTGTGAGACTTCATAAATGAAATGACACCGCTCTAATGATCATGCTAGATGAGTCGTTCTATCAGCGTAATACAAAAATCTCTTTTCGGAGCCGATGACCACGTTTAGAATTAAGTCATAAAGAAAGCTGGCGTGTCGAATAGAAAGAAAAAGAGAAAAGGGACAAAAAATTATATTGTATAATCAACAATAGTCATTGAGATGATCACAACGTTCATGCTTCCAAATCCATACAATTTTTCATCGTTATACTGAATACAAAGGTCCTGATGCTAAACATAAGTCGGCGCTGACATGGCAGAAGAATTATTTCCTTATTTGTAAAGCCTAAATCTAAAGTAGCCTAAAGTGTAGCGTCACTATGTGATGAATAGCTGCCATTTCTTATTTCTGTTTCTAAATTCAAGTGCTTGATTTTTCTACACTGGCCTTACACACTTTGCTCTTCATACTTTTATACTAATAAATAAACCAACAGACATTATGTTATAATGTCAACATTTCATACAGTACATCTCGGTAACGCACTTATCCGTGGTACAAGCGTATTTCTGAAAAATCTCAAACGCAGATAGTTTCAGCACATCTACTGTTTTCGAAAGCCTGTGACGTTCAGATGTGTCCGATAAGAACGGATCCGATGACCATACAGATTAAACAGGGCGAGGCTGATGTGATGTCAAACATGTCCCTTCCTCCTGGTACTGTGGATCATTTGGAAGGCAGTCGCACCCAGCTCACCCTGCAATCTCCTTCCATCTGCTGGAAGAAGGTCACACGTATTTGTCAGAGAAAACATCTTGAATGTAGGGTGCTCACAGCGTGAGAAGCCTCCTCTACGGCCAAAACAAGTGACCTGATTTCACACCAGTGACATCATTTCCTCGCTCTTTGTATAACTGTTACAGGGTCCTATTATATCCTCTTGACACTTCATTTGATGAAATAATCATCAAAAGCATTTTAACCAGAATACGTTTCAACAAGTAGCCTGCTTTACAACTAAACAACTCTCTGATTAAATTTCTCTTCGTACTCAGAAAAGAATAATAATAAAATTAAAAAAAAGATGTATTATTGTAACGGAAAGCAAAACTCACAGTTCAGTACATGCATTGGTATTGAGGTCAAGGTTCAGTTTTCACTATGATGAAGTGAAAAAACAAACATTGATTATGCCTTTCATTTGAAAAAATGTTTATATAATTTAGTTTATATTACAGATAGACAGGCCATAATTTCCTAATAATAATTTCATACATACAAGGAATGCACAAAAAGGTTTATCTATGTCTCGGTATGAAGGTGTAGGTGCAGCTGCGCTCTGCTTCGGACATAAACAACATAAAAGTTCTTACCTTTAAATAAGTTATACAAGTATTAATCAACATATAGACACATTCGTTTGTTACATTTAAAACAATGAGACAGAAAATAATCACTCGTTACAGCTGGCCGTTTAACTTTCTGCTTAGAAAATAGGAACATAGATGTCTTTTGTTCAACTGACTTTTCAAACCTGCACCAATTCCATTTCTCTGAAGCAATATTTGAATCTTTAAGACTTTTGAATCTTGAAGCCTTCAGCCACGGTTTTCACAATCGGTCATCTGCTGCTATTGGTACTCTGTGTTTTATCGGGTCCAAAGCAACGCAGCATCTACTGTACCAGGAGATTTTAGAGCACTTGGTGCTTCCATCTGCTGACAAGCTTCATGGAGATGTTGAATTAATTTCCCAGAAGGACTTAGGACTTGCCCTTAGTGCCAAAACTACCACTAACTGGTTTCTAGACCATGACATTACTGTGCTTAATTGGCCTGCCAACTCGCCTGACTTGAACCCCATAGAGAATCTATGAGGCATTGTCAAAAGGAAGATGAGAAACACCCGATGCAACAATACAGATGAACTGAAGGCTGCTAGCAAAGCAACCTGGTCTTTAAAAACACCTCAGCAGTGCCACAGGCTGATTACCTTCATGCCATGCCGCATTGATGCAGTAATTCGTACTAAAGGAGCCTCGACCAAGTACCGAGTGGATAAATTAATATACTTTTCAGAAGTTCCTATTGTATTTTTCATAAGCTGTATCCCGTTGTAGCACTGCCACATAAGGGGCAATGTTCATATAGGTGAAAGTAAGTCGGCTCAGAGATAAAAAAGCTGCAGCATCTTATTAATTGTGCCCACAAAGGTTTGTTTGTGCCTGTGACTTTTGTGTGTTTAGGTTCCCGCTCGAACTGGAGATATGGAGATACAGCCCGCTGGTTATATTGTTGACACGGAGTACGAAACGAGACTGACGAAGGCTGTTTCCTTTCCATCTGGATTAACGCCGACTGGACTGCTTCGCCACAGTTCTCTCGCTCTGTCATCGGCCTCCCGGGATTATTCCATCATTTCCAGTGAGACTGATTCATCCTTCTCACACACTCATACAATAACCCGGACTTTGGACATTCTACACATTCACACACACGCCGTTTTTTTGTATATATTTTGTAAACATTGTTTTCTTTGTGGTTTTTCTTGGTTGGTGCACCTTTTTGTTTAGTTTTTTGTATAATACACGTTTGGTTTGTTTGAATTGGTCGTTGCTGTGTTGTTCTTGCTCACTGGGTTTTAAAGCACACCGACACGAAGATAAAGATCTCTCGTTTAGTGTAACATCAGGTAATTATATTTTAGCTGAGCGTTACACCGTAATCAACAGAATTAAAACAAAAAAAAACTAATATATATATACACAAACAAATATTTCAGTTTATGTATAATTACTTGAGAATATACACTCACAGGCCACTTCATTAGGTATACTCCAGAACTGCCTTAATTCTTTTGTGTATGAGATTTAAAAAGGTGCTGGAAACGTTCCTTACAGATTTTTGGTCCACAATAACATATCATTAGACAGTGGCTGCAGATTTGTCAGTCAATCTGCCATTCCACCAAATCCCAAAGATGCTCTATTGGATTGAGATCTGGTGACTGTGGAGGCCATTGCGTGAACTGATTGTCAAGTTTAAGAAAACAGCTTGAGGCAGCTTTTAGCTTTATGAACCGGGATGTTATCCTGTGGTCATAAAGGGATGGACATGGTCAGCAACAATGCATTTGGTGTATGTGTCATTTTAAGGATGCTTAACTGGTACCAAGGGGCCTAGCATCCTAAGACGTGCCAGAAAAATATCCCCCACACCACCATCACCATCCAAATTCTGACCCTGCCATTCAATTTCACAGCAGAAACAGAAATATCTTTCCAATCTTTTATTGTCCAAGTTAGGGGGAGTCCATAGTAGCTTCAGTTTCATTTTCTTAGCAGCTGGTGTGGTCCTCTGCTGCTGCAGCTCATCTTCTTTTGGCTTGACGTGTTTTGTTTTTGGCATACTTTAATTGTAACGAAATGATATTAGAGTTACTGTTGCCTTCCTATCAGCGAAGAAGTCTGCCCATTCTTCTCTGATCTCTGGCATCAACAAGGCATTTTTGCCCAGAGAACTGCCACTCAGTGGATATTTTCTGTAAACCCTAGAGATGGCTGTGTCTGGAAATTCCAGTAGATCAGCATTTTCGGAAATACTCAGACCACACTATCTGGCAGCAGCACTCATCGCCACTTTTCATCTCCATTCTGATGCTTACTTTGAACTTCAGCAGATCGTCTTGACCATGTCTACATTTCTACAATGTGATTGGCTGATTAGATATTTGTCTTACGTATAAGCAGTTGAACAGGTGAGCCTAATGAAGTAGCCAGTGAGTGTTACACTTTTTAATTGAAATAAGAGAAAAAAAATACTTTTTCAGAACGCACACCAAATTGAATGTCCTGATATAACAAAAAAGACATATCAAGTCCACATTGTAGCTTATCAAGCACTCTATGCTATTGTGTGTGTACAAGATACAATTGGTTCCTAGAGATAGCTAAAGCTTCCATTAACCAGGCGTTGGTTAATTTGTGCACACAAGATAAACGTGTGATTGGTTTAAGTATTTCCCGTCCGCCTGTTTTACTAAATTGTAATTGGATCTAATAAAACAAGCAAACAAAGGAGTAAAAAATAATGTAACCACTTAACATCACCCATTAATTCAGCATTTTAAGTTCCACCATTGGAGACAAAAAAATTAAGTAAAACTGCATTCAGCAACATCAGTAAGAAAAATTAACAGAGGACAAAATGTTTGAGTCTCGAATTAAATATGCTGCGGGGATCAGTTTGAGAACGCACTGACGAAGCACTTGTTCGGGGTTGATGAACAAAGCAGTGGAGCCTGAAGCCATTTAATGGCACAAAAAGTCAGCTGAAATGAAGGCTCAGTGTTTGTGTCCGGGTGCGAGCTTCACACATAAACTAGAGTTCTTTCATTTGGGTGTAATTTTCCCATTTTTCCAAATTTTATCTGCAAACATTTGAAGGTGAAGAGTGATGGTTTTGGATGCTAGTCGCGCTCGTATTCCGTTCCCAAAGCTAATATGCATTATACGGCAGTCACACTGGATTTCAATTACACATCTCTTAACTGGTGTAAAGCAAAATGAGGTGATTATCACCCCATCTGGTGTGATGCAATTTACCTTTAACCAGCTAGATAGTTTGTTGTTTGTGAGTGACAAGAGAATAGCAGGAAAACCTTGTTGTTGTAGAAAAATGGTAATTATAAGCAGTAGAGTATAAGAAAACCACTACGCCAGCCACTTGTTCATTTTCTGTAGGGTCTAGCTCCAAGGATTGGTGGATTTTCTTAAATAAATTTTCAATTATCCTGGCACATAGTGAATTTTATTCATGTCATGCCTGTTTTTTTGATTATGATCACATTTGACTTTTACAAATGAACATAATGAACTGTGTAATTGCCGAAATGTTAGATATCAGTAATGATATAATGTACATATGTGTTTTTACAGCACAGATTTGGCTGCCCTAGATCGACATTGTGGGAAAAAAGAAAAAACACAATGTTTATTCCTAAGTCTGTCTGGTTTATTCAACAGTTGCAGGAATATAGTATTAGGGCTGCAGGATATTGGGGAAAAAATTACATTTATATAAAGCGATATATTTTTTTCCTGCGATAGATGTGTACAAACTTATTTATGTTCATCAGGTGTTTTGAACTGCTTAAAAATCAAATAATAATTCAAGAATAATTGGGGTAATTTTGTAAGCATTTTCAAAGAATAAAAAAATGCAAAAGTATAATCAAATCCCTGAAATAAAATACTTTTTAAAGCTTATTTTGGGTTGTTTCATAAACAGTTTGACTCACCTTATTCACTGTCAATTCAGGCAAATCAAGGCTCTAATATGTTATGAAATTAATAATGAATGTTGCTTTTACCCTGATGAAAGGGAACTCATTTTGTGAATGAAAAGAGGACACTTCAATATCACATTAAGGAATTAACATGAGTGACAAAATAAGTAATTTAACATTTTATTCAACAACTTCTTTTTAGAAAACAGATTAGTAAATATATTTTGTCACAAAATAAAAAAAAACAGTGGTAACAAATAAATTGTAATAAGCTAAACTTAACTTGTTGTAATGACAATAACAAGTGTTGTGAACAATAATTATCTTACAATAAATAAAATAATATGTCAGAAGATTCTTTTTTTTTTAGTTTTGCATACTTTGTTTAGCCAAAGTAAAACAAGTGTTGGTCATCAGCTAACAAAAAAGATTAAATTAAACTTTTCAACAACTCTAAAAAAAAAAAATTGGTTTCTTTCTCAGAGCTGTTGCATAAAGTAAATATAAATATTCAAATACACCAATTTGGTGCTTCTGTATGCATTAACTTACTCATTGAAGCTTAGAGGTTTTTAGCTAAGAACACCAGTCTATCCACCATTGCAGGCTTGAGACTTGAACGCTGACAGGTGATTATGTAGCCGCTTGCACTGAAAACCCTCTCTGAGGGGGAACTTGTTGCAGGAATAGAGAGATATTTGCGGGCAAGCTTGGCAAGATGTGGAAAGCTTACTTTGTGTGTTTTCCACCATGCAAGTGGATCTTGCTCTTTGTCTATAGAAGGTGTCAGTAGGTAAGTGCTTAATTCTGCTTCCACAGCATCTTTAATGGTCACAGACGAATCACTCATTGCTGCAGCCCCACTCTGTTTAAAGAAACTTCCCAAGGACTTTTTGGTTTTTTTGCTTGAGATGTTTCAGCAACTTCATGCTCTACCTCAGAGCTGCAGCTGGCGACCTCCTTTTGGCATTCCATTATCTCTGTTGCAATTCTGGCCTTTACTTTGAGTTTGTTGTCTGCCCTAATGTAGTCCATTTTGAATCGGGGGTCCAAACAAGAAGCCACATCTAGCAGCTCCTGAGTAGCATCATCTTTATATTTCTCGTTGATGTAGTACAATATCTCCTTCTTCAGGTCTTGGTCAGGTCAGTGTCTTCATCATGCATTAATAGCATTGAAGTGTTGAAGAGGTGAAGAACTGGCTTCACATAGGAGACACTAACATAATCTTCTCCTGAGAGTGCATCTGTGAAATCCAACAGTGGGCCCAGTGCCTTGCTGACAGATTCCAGGACATCTATATCTTGCCAGGTTGGAATCAGATGCCTTGCCTTCTTGTCCTCAGACAGGACCTGAGTTAAAGCCTTCTGCTGCTCTAAAATTCTGCTGATCATCATCTGTCTGGAGCCCCATCTTGTTTGGCATTCTGATATGAAGGAGTGTGCTGGTAAATGTAGGTCCTTCTGTGCTTTTTCTAGGGCACTCCTGGCCTTCCAGCAGTGAGAAAAGTGACTCACCAGCTTTTTACAGATACCTGTAGCTCGATCGATGCGTCCATCCTTTTTCACTGCATTTTCTAAGAGAAACATAAAAACCAAAATATATAACTACATATTAATCATTCCATGTAATATAATAAAAAAAAATTCCTTATAAAATATCGTATTTGAATATTCACAGACATTTACATTTATAGTTTTCACATAGGATCTATAAAATAAACTATTTAAAAAATATTTTCTGAATTATGAGTGTAGCTCTTTCTTTGTAAGCAGCACATTTTTTCGGCACCTATGTTAAAAACAACAAACATTCAAGAAACTTTTTGGAGTGGCCTGAACTACAAAACCAAACTTTAAACAATTGAAAGTTTCAGTTGCACAATAATTTGATTATGTAAAAACATTCTTATAATTATATTTGTATAAATATTTTATAACTATATATATTGTGCTGACAGTCCAAAACAAATCACATGGTATCACCATCAGAGGTTGAGAAGCATACAGTTCTTTATGATCTACATGACTGCACACTGCTATTGCTCTGCCTATGCGCTGCACACGCACTGCTTCTGCTTTGCTAGCGCCTGCAGTGTGAGAGAGGCATAACTTATTTACCTCATCAAAACCCAAATATGGACATTTTTTAAATTGTTTTTTTAAACAAATGAAAATGTAAAAAAAATTGGGGAAAATAGCTTTCAGATAAATACAAGTAACTGTACTGAACTTTATACGGTACTGAAAAAATATTTATTATTTCAAGTCAAATTATAGCAAAAGCAATAGTAGTAAATATGCACAGGCATAATTTACCAATCGCAAGATGCAGCCGATGTCCAAAGCACTGCAACCTGGTCCACTTGTTTAGGGCCGCAGCCTTTATCATGTTCGCTACAACCAAAATAGTTTTTTGCTTTGGACGGCAATCTGATCTGGCTTTGCATTCGTCATACAGTACTTTGTGGTGCCGACTTAAATGGTCAAACAAATTCGTAGTGTTTCCGCGAGTTGTGGCAACAACTGCCAGGCACCCCCGACAAAGCACATGTTTTTGGTCAACATCATCCTTTTTGGATCCAAAATACTTCCATATCACCGACGTAGCGTTTCTTTCAAATCTTCCATTTCGGCGCTTTTCTCCCCTCCTGCGCTCATTTCGCCATGCGCACGGAGAGACTGCATGCATGAAGTAGGTGAAGCAACTTGTGCTTTGTAGTTTTTAAAGAACCCTTAAATATGAGTTAATTACTTTATATTAGACCGTGAATAGAAAGTTTAGAAATATAGATAGTACATTATTAAATCAGACACACAATTTTTTTTTTAACATTTTGCCCTGCATCGTGACTGCCGCGATGTGACTACCGCGCATGCGTACATCCCGATGACGATGCTGAAACGGTGTATCGTGCAGCCCTAGAATGTTGCACTGCATTCACATGTTCACATCTAGGGGCAATTTAGCCCTACCAGTCCACCTAATTCTATATCTATGAAACTGGAGATCTGAGGATGCCACTTCCCATCTTATCGTGGAACATTACTGAAATATTATCAGTTAAGCAGCTTAATAAACATTTTTGCCTATCCATAATAATTCTTATAAGCATTAAGTCTTGAGATGCCTAGAAACTCCTATGAAGCTAGCACAATTCCTCAACCCCAACCTATTTGGCTAAAAGCATGTGGACATTTGACCATCATACTCCTATTCCTATCATCTCCCATGCGACCCCACCCTGTCCCCACTTGTGCACAAAGCCACGTCCATGAAGATAAGCTTAGTGTGCAAGCAACCGAATGGTCTACACAAAGACCCGTCTGCAAGTCCAATTCCCCAGTCACAATTCAAAATCCTCCTCTCCAGAGGACAGCAAAGAGGGACAAACTCTGGAATGGGATGTTCAGAAAGGACATATGGGTGTGATTGTCATGTGTCCACATACTTTTGTAAAAATATAGTGCATCTTCTCACCTGGAGGAAGACAGTGGAGTCCTTCTGGTAAAGCTTTACCAGCTGCAGGTTGGAGATAGTATCGATAATGCCCATGGCCAGGCCAGTAACGGCCATTGCTGTTACTAGCATCGGCAGATTGCTGCATACTGGGATTAATGCAAACACCACAGAGATGATGAATGTGGATGCAGCAAGGGACGTCAAAGAGGAGCAAAATCTGCAGAGCAGAGATGATCATTCAGTCTATATCCGTGGTTCTCAAAGTGTGGGGCGCGCCCCACTAGTGGGGAATACAGACATGACAGGTGGGGCACAATGAACGGGAGGGAATTAGTGGAAAATAATAGGAAAGTACCTATTCTAATTCATGCTTTTCTTTATTGACAATAA
>JAOVVB010169961.1:0-11455 GCA_028570985.1 Heterobranchus longifilis | reverse complement strand
ACATTATGACTTTTTCTGTAAACATCCTTACACACGTTACATACTATTATCCTTACACACGTTACATACTACTATCCTTACACATGTTACACACTATTATCCTTACACACGTTACATGCTACTATCCTTACACGCGTTACATGCTACTATCCTTACACGTTACATGCGACTATCCTTACACATGTTACATGCGACTATCCTTACACATGTTACATGTGACTATCCTTACACGTTTCATGCGACTATCCTTACACATGTTACATGCGACTATCCTTACATGTTACATGCGACTATCCTTACACGTCTTACATGCGACTATCCATACACGTTACATGCGACTATCCATACACGTTACATGCGACTATCCTTACACATGTTACATGCGACTATCCTTAAACAGGTTAGATAAATGACAGGCACACTGAGGTGTATCCTACATACCACTATCTTTACACGTTACATACTACTCTCCTTACATGTTACATACTACTATCCTTACACATGTTAGTAAATGTATGTCACTTCCGCTCAGAAGCTTTCAGTAAAACCACACAAACATAAACAGCATTAGTCATGTATGTTAGCTAACGGACAGATGACAGTAACGTTACATGTGTTTACAAACGTTACAGTTTAAAGTGAAGACGTGCCAGTATCACACACCTGTGTGCCACACGCGTGTTTTCATGCGATAAAGTTCAACCTATGGTCTTTGTCAAAGCTAGCTTAGTGTTAGCATAGCCGCGGCTAACATTGTACACAAAGACAAAACCACTAAAGTAAACCACACAGCAGCACGCAGACGGTCTAAACCTCTACCGGCTTTAAAAGGCCGTTAGCAACGGAGCTAACTTACCGGCATCTTCCAATCAAAGTCGCTGTGTTGTTGTTCTTCAGACATCCTGTGAGAACATTTACTAAACACTTCGCTCTATCACTTCTTCTTCTTCTTCTTCTTCTTCTTCTGCTGCTGCTGCTGCTTCTTCTTCTTCTTCTTCTTCTTCTTTTTCTTCTTCTTTTTCTTCTTCTTCTGTTGTATGTCCGGCAGATTAGACGCTTCACAGCGTATTACTGCCATCCACTGGTTAAACCAAAATAATTATTCACTTCAACGTGTGGTGTTGTGTATTGTAGGTTAGTTTATATCCGATGATATAAACCCGTTTCACACAACAAGGACAGAATTTTCTTCTCAATTATCTGATGGTTCTCATATCGGCACCTTTCTGTCTTCACTATACCTCTTACAGTGTAATATAATATGCGGTACTGTCTCACAACTACCACATTCACTTAACCGTCTTGACGTTTCCCAACTGTTTTAAGACTGGTATTTAGACCACAATGACCCAGGTTTAGTCTTGTTAGGTTTACTGCGTCCTTTCTGTCCCCGCACAGATCCTTCTCTTCTTGACAGACTGGATAGGAAAGTAGCGCCTTCCTCTTTTTTCACTGTTCTGTTCATCCTGCCACTCCTTTTCTAGTCTTTCTTTAATTATATTATGGTATTCTGCTCTGCCTAACAGTGAGTTAAAGTCCACCTTTTCTTTGCTAGAGTAGATTTTGCAATTTTATCCACCATTTCATTTCCCTTTACCCCAGCATGTGCTGGGACCCATAGTAACCCCACTTTGCATCCTGATTTCTCAATTCTAAATAAACACATTAATATTTAATTCAATAAATCTGGCCGTGCATCCGATGCCCCATATTTCAAAGCCATAAAGGCAGCAGCAGAGTCAGAACATATTACAACATTTACTGGTTTTACTTCCTCTATCCACCACAAAGTCACACCACAAATCTTATGAAGCAAAGTAAGATCAATGTCTGGGTCCAGGAACCAAAATGGTACTACAGGCCAGGATGGATAAGTGACCACGTTTGTTTCATCAATCCCCACTGTCCCAGCCCATTCCTTTACATCATAAAGAAAACTTCCTTTACTTCCTTTACCTGAGAATACACACATTTCCCCCAATAGACATTTATATGAGAAATTAGGTGCATAGGCACATAGTTTAGCCCATAATGCAGGCCTACTTTAATTCTCCTCAATTCTCCTCAGAGGTATTTCCTCATCTGTATCAACAAAGCTGGTATTGAGGTTGACCAAAAGGCTCCACTACAAATCCTCAAAGCCTTTTTCTGAACTACATCTAGTCTGTGTAATACTGAAGTGGCTGCAGACCCGAAAACTATACATCCATAGTGTCAGGGCTCGGACAAGAACGAGAAATCAATAGCAGACACAGAGACAAAAAGTGCGAGTCACAGTCTTTATTAAGACTCACGACAGTGAGCTTAACACATGAAACAAACAATGGCAAAAGTACCAAATAAATCTCTCCCGAGGGAGGCAACAAACACGGTCCAAAACACGTGAAAATAAAGATGCTCCGAACGGAGGAAAAAACTAAACAAAACAGTCGAGCAAGGCTCCAGACAAAGTACAAAATAAAGACGCTCCAAAAGGGAGGAAAACAGGCAGCAAAGGCACTGAGAAAACACAACAAAAAATCACTCGCAAAATAACTCAAAGTAACAAACCAAACGAGGCGAGGACACAGGCGATGGCACAAGGCAGGCAAGGCAAGGAACATGGCACGGAACGAGACGCTGGATCGACGACACAAAGGACGGTACGAACTGGCACAGGACAAAGGGAAACGAGGACAATATATACATGAGGAAATGGGTAACAGCTGGAAACAATCAGGGGCGGGGCAGACAATCACAACGGCGGGAAACCACACAAGGAAGGGAAGTAGCAAGCTACCAGAAACATGAGGGAAGGAAGGGTTTCAAAATAAAACAGGAAATGACATGACAACCAGAAAACACATACACAAGACAGAACTTAACAAAATAAAACACCACATAATCTACGGGTCACGACAGATTATCAATTGTAAAGATTTCATATCATTGCATATAATTCTACCTCAGTTTTATATTGCCTGAATATTTATGCCTTAGTTTTATTTCCTTACTTCCTTACTTACTACTACTGCAGGGCGTGACTTACTTTTGCACATGCTCCTAAATCAGTGGTTCCCAAACTATTTTGGCAAGGCCCCCCTTTCTTAGATAAAAAATATTTTCAAGCCCCCCTGCAATGCACCTAAATAACCACTTTCTGGCTTGCAAACTTCTATAGAATTTATTTGAAACATTGCGTAATTAATACAGAACTGCAACTTCAGTGTGCCAATTTTTATGCCTCGTCATATTTTCTTGTCTTTGTTTTAGTAGTTGTGACATTTGGTGTAGATCCATCATCTCCTTTATGTTTACCTGGCAGTCCTATCACAAATTTGTCCATGCTTTGCTAGCAGTGCAGCAGAACCATTCATCATTATTTATATTTAGCCTTGCCGCGCGTTATCACTCCAGGCCCCCCCCTAGGGGTCCCACCCCCAAGCTTGGGAACGACTGTCCTAAATTGAAAAATTTAGGAGCACATAAACAACTTTAGGGGCACAATGAAAATATCAAATAATATATCAAATATGCGGCTCACACGGATCAATATCTACTCTTTGACTCACACCACCAACTGGAACACAAGTTGGGGGTCATCCGAACCCTACAGCACAGAGCACAAAATTTCCCAACAAAAACCGAGGGAAAGGAGAAAGAGCAGCACCACATCAAGAAAGCACTTAAAACCTGTGGCTATCCAAATTGGGCCTTAATCAAAACAACAAAGAAAAACTGGACTGACGCAGATGACAATCAAAAAATGACAACAACACTTTGCATTAATTTGATGGTGTTTCGTGTCTGAAAGTCTACAACGCAGAGACATGAGCTGGCACTTTCCTGGTGATGCTCTGGGGCACTATTCTT
The DNA here is from genome assembly GCA_028570985.1 of Heterobranchus longifilis. Taxonomy (NCBI): domain Eukaryota; kingdom Metazoa; phylum Chordata; class Actinopteri; order Siluriformes; family Clariidae; genus Heterobranchus; species Heterobranchus longifilis. Next base: position 7,603 of record JAOVVB010169961.1, on the reverse strand, counting down.
ACACTGTTTACCTACTATGGATGCGAACACCCTCAAACAACCTTTAGCATCATAGTTATCAGTCGCTATTTCATTTTAAATCCACTGGGGTAGACTGGAGCTACTTTCTGCCTGTCACTGTAGTGTGCACCATTCAGACTCGTGAATGCTGCAATACGAGTGCTGTCAAGTTAATATAAGTTACCATCCGATGCATCCTCGGTAAAATGGGCATGTCGAGAACACTTCTGTTAATTTTAAACGTTCTTGGTGAAATGCAAACTTGTGTATACAAAAGATGATGTTTCACAAGGACACAAGAACAGACAAGAACACATATTGAGAAAGGGCCCAGGACCAGCCAGAAAAAAACGTTTCTTACTGGCTTCCTTTTAGCACCCATGGTGAACTATGTATTCATGTCAGGTCTGCGGTCAGTCTGCCTGGCTGTCCAAAGCAGAAACAACCGTCACCAGACTCCTCAGCAGCAGCAGCAGCTGCAGCAGCCAGTATATTATCAACAACTCCCGGTTCATTTCTCATTGTATAAAACAATCACGTCAAAGATGTTTAATAATAATAATGATGATTGAGATTTTAGCGTGGTGATGGTTTGTAGAAACGCAATGAGCAAGTGGTACGGGTGCTCTAAATATCCACAGCCATGAGTAATGCCGGCGCGGCACCATTGGAGATCCTTGCTGGTCGCCGCTGTGGCCCAATCTGTGAAACTTCACTTTTCTGAGCAAGTATCGATATGCAAACGGACATTTAAGGGCTGTTGGATTTAAGTTTCTACATCCATTTATGGCGAACTGTGGGGTGTGAGGCTCATGCATGTGCGCGCAGCTTCATAATGATTGAGATTTATGAAACAGAATCAGATGTACGCACAGCTTTATAAATCTGAAGAGTGCATCTGGATATTTCTGTCTTTGTGCTTACACACAGCTTTAGTTGTGAATCTACATAGGTTTATGCATTTGGCCCCTGGCATCGCTGTGTGGCCTGAGTGATTGACGTCCATCATTTAAAAAAAATAATCCACTCAAATAGTACTGGTCCCAATCTGGGAGGTCCCAGGTCCTGTTCCAGTAGGATCTGACACAAATTAAGCCCTGAACTGTGCTAAACTCCGTATTCTCTCCCATGCTTTGTGGGTGTAAATTGTAAACACCATTCATAATTTAATTAATTTTAATGGCGGTTGGCAAACCACTTTATAGATGCACTACCACCACCTACTGGAGTGTGCAGCAGTAGATTGGCAGGAAAAATAAATAAAAACATTTTCTCTACTATTCATGTGACTAATAATTAATTAATTAATTAATTAATTAATTAGAAGATTATGTACTTTCTATGATGTCTTTCCTTGCAGTTTACCCAGTGTATATCTATACAACCAATGTGTTTATGATTCAATTGTACAAAGTTCTTCAAAGATCTAGCCTCTTAATGTTGCATTTAATGTGCACCAGAATGATGCATTTCACTTTTTAAAATGTACAAAATTTTCTTCTGGGGGGCATGCCCCCGGACCCCCCTAGAGAGTCCAAGGTCCCCCCATCATAGTCTCCTGAAATTCTGTGGGAAACACTGTAATCCCATGCAGTTTGGGGCAAAGCCCTGCAGTTTTTCTCATGCAGTATAAATATGTTATTTCCACCTATTCTAAAATGGTGTATTTGAATATTTCTGCATACTGGGGTGCATAAACATACATAAACACATGAATTACATAACATGGGTTATCCCTGGAAAGATGAGACTTAGAGAAAGATGAGCCCAATAATTGTATTCATGTGTGATGATGTTAGTCCTCATAGTAGCCATTTCATTGTAGTGAGACCTTTTTTTGAAACTTGACGTCACTGTATAAAAGTAAAGTTTAATAAATTTACAAACACAAACCTAGGACATTCAGATGATGTATAGCTTTCCTAGGTATATTGACAATAATTGAGTTTCTGAGCAATTTTCAGAACCGAAATGCTCACCATGCAATCGCTGGAAAATTATGTTTTTGATACCATATCACAGCATGATTTTTTTTTCCATGGTGTTCCTCAAGGTCTTGGTGTCTTAATGTGATATTTTGGAGGAATTTTTTTTTTTTTTTTTTTTTTATCAATTCTCGAGTGCCAAATCTGTGTTACAGATGGTATCAACCCAAAATTGCTGCAACAACTTAACATAATAGAACATAGCCATGGTCATCATACATGTTTCATAATATTCTTAGACCTTATACACTCTAAACCTTTAAAATTGAATAGGCGCCTAAACAAAACACAATGTTTATTCCACAGTATAAAAACTTGACACAGTGCTGGGCTGCATCTCAGTGGTGTACCACTATGTGGCCTACTGTTGACCTGCTATCTCCCCTTAAAGATTAACTGCCCCCTCTAAAAAAGACAAAAATGGGTCTCTGTGGTTTAATTATAATTCAACTGAAAAACAAATTAAGAATAAATAAATGTAAAAAAAAATAAAAAAATAAAAAAAACCACATAAATATATATCCATTTAAATAAATATACAAAATATAATTTAAAAAATCAAAATGAATAAGATCAGCTATGTTGTAGTGCACTGCCACAACCTACTAAAAATTACTAAACATATATTCAACATATTCCAGTTAGTAACTCAGTGAAAACGGTTGGAACCTGGATTTATAACACAAGACAAAATGAGAGCATCATTGTGAAACGTAATGCAACACAATAATCTTTTTATTTCGATTATCATGTTTTTATAATCGGAATTGAAAATAAAATTATATTAATGGCCCAGTCCTATAGCATACTATATCAGTACCCTAGCAAACAGTATTCCCAAAGAGGGGACATGTTCCCCCTTCTTACCTGATGTGTTTTCCATGGACCAGAGCAAGGAGGCAGAGGTTGACCATGTTCCACGAGGTGCTGTTTTCATATCGCATCAGATTCAGAGCCATGGCGACATGTGAGTGACAGTTGTCACAGCAGAGGTTGTGCTTTGGAGAAAATAAGAGTACAAATCACTACTGGTGTTTCCACTTTCATAAATAAAAGTAAATAAAAGACAAGTCTACAAGAATGCTTATTTACCATCCTGTGCTTATACTCCTCTGAAGCATCGTGTACCGCTATGTCCCAGGCATTGGAGCCACTGGCGTAGACTTTGCTAACATCGAGCATCCAGTACCTACAGTCAAAGAGAGAAACTAACTGTGTTGTCGTGTAGGACGGATGTCAGGTTTGCTTCTCACCATGTCTCTGTAGCAATAAGTTCACTTTACAACTGAACGAAAAAAAAAATAACATCTGGCTTTTATCTTTACTGCCGAATTCGAAAGAGACTGAATAAGTAACATATACAAAAAAGAAGTAACCACCATTTCACTGGTCTCCATGGTGCTTCACCCTTTGAGACCCGCGAGAGCGCCGGTGCTCCCGGCCGACATTGTGTCTTTCAGAGGCCGTAGCGGGCTGGATGTTGACGCTACAGTAACTATATTGGTATCTGTTGGTACCAACCATGTTATGCTAGCGCGTCGGGAAGGGGGCTAAACAACGCTCCAAAATGAGGCTACATTTTGGCGAAGGAAACTGGCATGGCCATTTTCACAGGGGTCCCTTGACCTCTGAACCACCTGAATGAAAATGGGTTCTATGGGTACCCACAAGTCTTCCCTTTACAGACATACCCACTTTATGATAATCTCATGCAGTTTGGGACAAAAGAAATGCAGTTTTTCTTATGAAGTACAAATTTGTTATTCTTGCCTATTCTAAAATGGTGTATTTGAATATTTCTGCATACTGGGGTCCATAAACAGTCTTGAATTACATACATTAGGTATCACTGGAAAGATGCGACTCAATGAGCCCAATTGTATTCATGTGTGATGATGTTAGTCTCTGAAAACAGAACAGATTCACATTTTAAGATACAATTTAGCAAGATTTGTAAGAAAAGAGTTAGTTGGATCTTAATAAGTTTCTCAAGTGCAATTTTTGATTATTTTCTTACGATCTAGCCGATTTTTAAAGAATGTTCTTACTTATGAACTTATGAGATATGGCCGATGGCAGGTAGCCTATGTAGAAGGCTAGATTATCTATGATTTACTTAAATTAGTAACTTCAAGTATAGGAAACTAATGAAACATTAGTTATTGTCTTTGGATAAAGGTCTATTAAAGGTTAGCCTAACTGGCAAAGTTGCAGCTTATTTTCAGGAGACATGAGACTAAAAACAATAGTGACACTAAGTGTCAACTAACTAAGTGTTAGATAAACCTAGTTGTTGCAATTTGTGTGAGGTTGACCCACATTTTTGCATAAAATGCCTGGACTATATCTCCCCTAAACACCCCTCTGAAAGGGTGTGAGGTACTAAGAGGTGAAGTAAAGTTTTAAACTCACGGTGTGTAGCGCTGCAGAGCCAGCGGCTCCTCTGCTGCTCCTCTTGGCGGACAGCTGAGCTTGAGCTCGGTCCAGAGCGGAGCTTCGCCCACCTCGTTTCCACATCTCCTCCTCCTACTGCTGTCAGGCTAACTGTGTTAATACACGTCGATGTATATAATGTTACATGTTTACACGTTATTCTTAACAGTAGCTCACCCAGTGTGGGGCTGTTTCATCCTGCATCCTGTTAGCTAGCTAGCTAAGCTAACTACACACGATGCACTTTGAAAAAAAGTGCTCCGTAGATTCATTTCGAGGCCCTTCATAGTCTACTACAATTTCACCTCCGTTAGGTTACATAAAACGGCTCATAATGTTAACTTCTGGTCGTAAACTGCCTACTTTGTACATAGCGACCACTCGGGCGTCCCTTGTCTCCATGGAAGAGCTGCCTTCTTCTTCTGCTGCTGCTGCTGCTTCTTCTTCTTCTTTGGTTTTACTGGCGGACTACAGACCAACTTTAAAGGTGCATGCCGCCACCTACTGTACCGGAGTGTGTGATTACGGAGTATTAGGGCCATCGGGAAGAAAAAAAACATATTTTGCATGTCGAGATTAAAGTCGAAATGTCGAGATTAAAGTCAAAATTCTGAGAATACATCAAATACGACAAATTTCAACTTTATTCTCGACGTGCAAAATATATATTTATGTTCTTCCTAATGGCCCTAATACTCTGTTGTAGTGTGATATGTCTGGTATTTCTTTAGTGTTTCTTTAATCTTTTTGACGTCAAGGACCCCTAAACTGACACAAATTAGACCACGGGCCCCCATTTGATAACATTTTGTCCCATGGTCCCCCACCTGATAGTATTTTTTGCTTTTGCCAAATAATCCTACATTCTGTCATTGTGTTACTTGTTACTTAAAAATGGGATGATAGTGAAAATTAATGATTCCCCTTTTTTGCTGGGGACTCCGTGGAACCCCCTCAAAGACCCCACTCTGAGAACCACTGCTTTAGTGTAAGTTTCTGTATTTATTATTATTATTTTTAATCAAAGGCCACATGGAGGACTTTGCTCTTGAAGGACAAGAGGAGCACTTACTCAAAATGTTCATCTTCCATTTTCAATGGAAACAAAATCCATTATCCATAAATCATTAAAAAACAAATATTAGTTAAGTCACCATTAAAAACACTTAGCCTAACTAATATTACTAAAACTAAAATTACAAAAACATGCCGGCATAGATCATGAAAAAAAAAGTTTCATACTGTTTAAACTGCCATATTTTAAAGATGTAATCAAGTAATCCTCGACTATAATCTAATTGCACATTTTCCCAATGTAATCTGGGCTGATTATAGTTACTTATACAATAAACCAACTTTGTTATTCTCATGGGTTCATCTATTTTGCTCCTCAGACCCACAAGACACCGCAATTCTTTTCCGTTTTCAATTTTCCATCATCTCCAGCTGTGTCCTAGCATTAAAGCCAGACATTCCCCCAGCGCGAGACGCTCAGGACCTCTAATGCTGTTTGCATCCTGCAGAGTCCGGTGGGCCGTTCGGTGAGTGTCTGAGTGCTCAGTGTCTCCGTGTCTGCACCCATGTGTTTTATAAATGACCTTGTTTTCGCTCTACTTTGCCATCAACAAGCTAAAGGAGAACTTCCCTGCTGTTTGCAGTTCTCAGCCGATGGGCACAAATACATCGAAAAGTATCTTATCTAATATCCGATTGTTTTTTTGAAAATACAAAAATACTTTCTATACAAACTAATATTATCACGTTTTTGCCATTTAGTCGTGTCAATATGGGTCTGACCACGAATGTTTGAATAACACGTTTATGTGTCATTTCACGTGGTATGCATTTTTAATTTCACGCCCTTTAGTCGCACCGTGCTTTAAACTAAATCCACCGTAAACCCATCCGCCGCAAGTCAGGTGACGTAGAGTGTAAGAAAGTCTGCTTACGTACTTAATTAACGTAACGAACGTACATATTTTAACCCAAACATGATCTTTTCCTCAACTTAACCAAGTAGTTTTGTTGCCTAAACATAAGTTTTGTTTGATTTCACGACGTTAACCACGTGTTTAAATCTGCGACCGCAGTGAAGCATCATAGTCTGTAAAAGTGACGTCACCGGTTCCTGAAGCGTCCGACACGTGAAATGTCAATAAAAGATGCGTGCTATCTTCCAGATAATTACTTTTAACCTGGGGATGAAATAAAAGAATAGAGAATAAAATGACATATTAAATAAAGTATTTTAAGTATTTCAAATACACAAATACAAGCTCATAGTGTATTTTGTTACAAATTACATCTTTCTTTTCTGTCCAGCAAAAATATTACAAAATACTCAAAATAATTAAATATGTATTTCAAATCCATTTAATTAAAATACTGCCCATCTCTGACCCTGGCCATGGCATTGTCATATATTATTAAGTATAGTAAGTGTAATCTTCTTGTGTCCACATTACACAGACTGTTGCCTCTACACTGACAAACACAATCCCCCAAACTTACATTTTGTTATCAGCGAGGACACTGGAGTCACAGCCTTAATCTTTTTAGGGGAACTGGGAGTTTCAGCAACCAAAAAAAAAAAAGCTTGCAGCTCTGAGACTGTACTAATGCACAACAGTGTATTGAGCATGCTAACATGCATAATGACGTCATTATGCATAATGTTTAGCAACTGTCCTCCCCCGAAAAACGGCCCCAAAAGTTGTTTGTACAAGCAGCAGTTACGACCCATATTTACAATTATTATTAGGCGGCGACCTCTAGTGGCCGTAGTAATTATGAGCAAAGCAGGAAGTCATGTAACGTAATATTAAGACCATAGACTGTTAAAAAAGAACGGACGTAGCAGCAGTGACGTCACCCATTGGTTTGTGGTTTTGAAGCCTCAAGTTTGGCATTTGGCTGTCGCTATCTTGACTTTTTGGAGCCAGAAGTGACCATATTTGGACAAGGAGACAGAGCTGGGTATGATGACGTGGCCACGGCAGTGTCGTGTCACGTCGACGGTTTCAATGATGCTGCTAAGCTAAACCCATGAGCTAACTGCTAAAGATGTTGCAGGTGTCTAACCAGCTGACATGGTTAGCATCACTAAATCCTCTACACAGGGCCTGTTAGCATTGCTAAAGCCTCTACACAGGGCCTGTTAGCATTGCTAAAGCTTCTACACAGGG
>JAOVVB010169930.1:0-11456 GCA_028570985.1 Heterobranchus longifilis | reverse complement strand
CACACACGCACGCACGCACGCACACACACACACACACACACACACACACACACACACACACACACACACACACACACGATAAGACACTCAGCAGGAGTGTCCTACAGAGGCTGCAGCAGGTAAACCTTCACAGCCTCTAGCGTTGTTGTTACAAGACGAGTCAGAAATCAATTTCAGAAAGTGGAGAAATAACAGGCAGTCAAAGTCAGAGTCATGACTCCAATTTACCCCCACTGCAACCCTCCAAAAAATCTGTAAATGTAACTTCTTTTCACAGCATTTATTCAATTAAATGTTAATTTTATCATAATGGTCTAACTGCTACTTCAAAGAATTTTCCACACTGCCAGGAATTAGGGATGCACCGATATATCGGCCGAATATCGGTATCGGCCGATATTCTCCTTGTTGACTGCAATCGGCAAATAAGATGACATTCACCGATGATAGCGGCTGATATTTATCTGTTGTGTTGCATCAGTTTAGCGCCGGCTAAATGTTGTGTTAAAAGGTTAAAAATGCTTTTGAAGAAGTTATTTGAAAAACATCTTTTTCATGTGAAAGAGGATTATATTAAAAGTTGTCTGTATGATTGAATTTGTGCTCATTCAAAGATAGTGTAATGAAATGTTGAATGACGTTGATATTACAAGACGAGTCAGAAATCAATTTCAGAAAGTGGAGAAATAACAGGCAGTCAGAGTCATAGAGTCATGACTCCAATTTACCCCCACTGCAGCCCTCCACCAAATCTGTAAATGTTACTTCTTCTCACAGCATTTATTCAATGAAGTGTTCAGACATATTTTATGTTAATTTTATCTCTAGATAATGGTTTAACTACTACTTCAAAGAATTTTCCACACTTCTCGGAATTAGGGATGCACCCATATACTGGCCGAACATCAGTATCGGCTGATATTCACCTTGTTGAAAATAAAACGTAAATAAAACGCCATTCCACCGTACTGATGGCAGAGGCCCATATTTATCTGCTGTGTTGCATCAATTTAGCGCTGGCTAAATGTTGTGTTAAAAGTTTAAAAACGCTTTTAAGGCAGTTATTATTTTTATGTGAAAGAGGGTTATATTAAAAATTGATTTAATGTGTGCTCATTCAGAGAAATGTTGAATTACTTTAAAACAGTTCAGTTATTTTTTTAAATAATGACAACTTCTTTGTTTCTCTGGCAAAAACAGAATAAACAACAACACAAAAACATGGGTGCTGGCTATAGGTCAAATTGTTATTTTAAACATTGGTATCGGCCCAGAATGTCACCATCGGTGCATCCCTATCAGGAATATGATTTTTGGGGAATAATAATGAATCCCTTCATTTTATTTCAATGTATCTTAGTTGTTTTGCCTACACAGTCACATTTAAAGATATTAACACAAAGGAACAGAATCAGTCCTAAAAGGTCTATATGTGTAGTATACTTAATGTGAACTCCTCCTGAGGGTGGTAAAAAAGTCCAAATGCCCCAAAACAATACAGTAGGGTTTGTTCTGATCGACTAACATTTCTTTAGTCGAGTAGTAATTTTTAAATGGTTTTTTTTCTTATTTCCAAGAAACTGATGAGTAGGCTATACATCTCTGGCAAACACAAGATGTATTTGCATGATTCTTTGTGGAGAAACTCAGTTTTAAAGATCTCTCGATTAAATCAACGGATGGATTAGTCGACACAATGGTATGGTGTTAGTCGACTGAGGATTTCTTTAATCGAGGACAGCCCGGCAATACAGAGGAGCTCAGTGGCCTGTCGCTGCAGCCCTGCTGGCAGTACTGACGTCGGATGTTGGTTTTGAACTGGTTTTAAAGGCAGTTAAACTGGTGTTTGTATATTTTAGTTTGATGCCAGACTCAAACGGGATTCATTAGCCTGCAGGGCACACATGACAAAAACTCTCAATGACTGGAAGTGTCTGTGTTGCTTCTTTTCTTTCTGAATTGCACAAATCTAGATGAATGCAGATATGTATTTTTTCTGACAGTTGGTATGTGACAATCTAATTTCATGAAACAGATCACATGTTTAGTATTCACATCATGTGGTCTGGCTGCATTTGTAAGTTTTCACATGTAAAAGAGTTAAGTTGTTACTTTTCTTTCTCAGTTTCTCTTTTTCTCACTCCATCTTTCTGTGTGCCTTTCTTCCTCTCCTTCCTTCCTTCCTTCCTCCTCCTCTATCTTGCTTAAATGTCTTGATTATCGTGTAATAAACAGCAGCCTGGACTCTGACTCTTCTTCACTTGTGTGTTTATCTGCAGATTCTCCAACAATTAATCTCCTCCAGTGTGTGAGTCGTTAATATTCTGCTCCATTCGACTCGCAGATGTAAAAAGCATTCTCAACTGACACACATAATTACTATGATACATCCCGGAAAGGTTTCCGTGTCTGAGCGCAATTTCAAATAACCAAGTGCTGCGCTGCTAATTATTGATAAATAAAATTAGTTGGGAGAACTTCAGGTGGGCGGGGCCGCGTGCAGGTGTCTGGCGCGTGCGTGCGAGCGTGCACTGAGGAGGGAGAAACGGCGCTGACCTGTAATCACAGAGAACAGCGGGGACTTAATGATGTTTTGGTCTGCTGATCAAATTTCATATTTTTGCACAATCATTTTGGGCACCTGCGCAAGAAAACAAAGACTAGGCGGAAACTGCTGGCCCGTAGGAACAACTGGGTTCTGTGTGTGTGTGTGTGTGTGTGTGTGTGTGTGTGTGTGTGTTCTTCTACTTACTACATAGTGAGGACCTTAACAAGTTTTTAACCAAAAGAGTGAGGACATTTTTGGAAAGTGAGGACATTTTGACCAGTCCTCATCTTTACAGGCTGTTGAGGGGTTTGAGGGGTGCTATTTTTTATTTTTTTTTATTTTTACTGCCATTTGAATTTGTTAACTGTGCTATGATGTATGTATGTTTAATTGGAAAGTGTACCGAGACCATTTTAAATGGTGAATTTGACACTTTAATAAATTTGATTTGATTTGATTCATACGTGGTCTTAATTAATTAATTAGGTTTAGGTATAAGGTTTAGAGTAAGGGTTGGACTTAGGCATTTAGTTGTGATGGTGATGGTTAGGGTAGGGTCTAGGGAATGCATTATGTTAATGAGTGTCCTCACAAAGATAGAAGTAAAGGGTTGTGTGTGTGTGTGTGTGTGTGTGTGTGTGTGTGTGTGTGTGCGTGCGTGCGTGCGTGTGTTTAAGATGTTCTCTGTTATTGTGTTAATAATATATGCACACACAGACACGCTTAAAATTTGTTTTCTAGTTTTTGTAACACACACACACACACACACACACACACGCACACACGAGACAGATAAATGGATATGTATCTCCCTCTACTGGACTCTGGCAGTAAAGCCACTGTGCTGCCTTTAAGTGCTCCTTGTAAGTTTCAACTCATTCATAAAGACAGAAAACACTTAATCAGAAGGCCGACAAATAGCCTATTATCTTTGAAAGCTTTTTTTGATTTCATTTTGACCTATGCAGCAGCAGAATGAATGGGAGACGACATGTGAAGCATGAAACTGATTTGACTAAAGTGTGGGAACTGTGCAAAAGAGTGAACACACAGAATAAGGTATGAATATGTAGTTCTAGAAAGTATTTGAAATGGCTTTGCTGTCATTGGTAAATCATGTGTTGTAGAATATGAGTCATCGAGGCTGGCAGCCCCCACATACTGTACATATTTTTTTACGTGCATGTAATGTCAAATGCCAAATGTAGGCTACGTTTTAACATTTGACCTCCCTATTTCCATTTTTTTTCCCATCCCCTAATTTCGTCGGGTTTCCAACATCAACTTGTGCTGCCTGGTTTGCACAATGACCAGCGTCAATCTGTTAGTCAAAGTAATATAAATACATTCACAAAACCTTCATTCAAATATAAAAAATACATGTATTAGTTAATCGTAAAAAGCAGATAGCAAATAGCAGCAGAAAAAGTCAAAGACAGAAACACTACTCTACTGAGAAGTGGAAGAGAATATAGGCTATATACTGTATATAAAGTTCTCCATCTGATAGTTTCTGCATTTCCAACGGTACCTGAAGGCAGCAGTCATGTGTGTTTACGTCGTGTACACGATAAGGATTGTGGGTACAGCATGGGGTGAGTTGCATAAGGTTACCAAAGACAACTGTGACAATGAAAGCTGTGTCAGCCCCGGTCTGTGCTAACGCAGCTGCTGCGTCCTGCTCGCGCTGATGCAGCGGATCACCAGCCTCGCTGCATGCCGGGAGCTCGGCGGCCTCGCGGTGTGCTCACCCGGGGTCTGCGCCTGGAAGAGGGGCCCGACCTGCAGCGAGAAGCCGGCCGTGCACCGGCAGTGGACGGGGGTGTGTGTGCGTCCTGCGCGTCCTTTCAGCGGGGCGTCCGGAGCTCCAGGCCGGAGGCTGTGCCGGCGGGGGGTGGTGTTCGCCAGTCAGAAACACCGGCTGTTCAGCACACAGCCGCCGGGGAGCTCCGGCGGGCAGCCCGCTGTCTCCGTAGTGGGCATCCCGGACCCGATCACATGGATCCGGTGCAAAATCATCATCTTCCTCATCGATCTGTACTTTGAGTTAGACTTAAACTCTGCGGAGTTTGAAAGAGGAGTAAAGCAGGTAACTACTGACAGAAGTACCAACAACTCTTCTAACTGCTACTGCATCAGTAATACACAGCTGGGGAACTTTTCTCTATACATGTGGTTGATGGAATATCTCCAAAACAGTGAAACATAAAAAACGGAGGTTTTGACATGGCTGCAGGGAGTTCATACAGGTCAAACAGAAGACAGATAGATAGATGGAAATCTCAAGGGAACGAATTAGAAGATGTAGACAAAAGTTGTTTTATCTTCAGATTTTTAATAATCTATTAAAGAGCCCCTCTCTTGAAAATCAAACAAGTTTTTAACCATGTTAACATGTCTATGTGGTGTTTTTTGTGTTACAAGACATATGAGTGAAATGAGCAGTCAACACACGGCTGAGAATTTCTGCCTTCAAACTGCAGTGTGCCAACAACAGCCTCAAAAATCTGGATTCAGACAGACAGGTTTTATGACATCACATGGACCATGGAACCAATCAAATCACTTGTGTGGCTAGCGTAACTATGGCAGCAGTGGTGGGCGGGGCTTGAGGCCCGATCCAGAATTTCTTAATGAGGGAGAAGAGTAAAGTGCTTCCGTGCTTTTTTGTGGGGAAACCATATTAAACAATATATTAATTATAGCAGAGTATTTTTTACATACTTTAACACGTCTGGAGAAGATCTTTAATATAAAAGAATGAAAACGCCTTCAAAATCTTAAAATGATGTATCTCAACTGCAACTCTCAAATGCCACTTTATTATCACCTATTTAACTCAGGCAATATCAAACATAAGAATTCCTGTTGAGAAATCAGTCCCACCTCGAAGTCTGTATCGTAGATGTTGTGGAGCTTTCGATCATATAACATGATCTTCATCAGCAGATTAAGTTATGTCATGTCTTGTCAATTTTCCATTCCATTATTTCTTAAAGTTCAGTTGCAGGACAACTGGGAAAACTCTTATCTGCTGATGAAGATTAAGCAATGTTATTGAAAGCTCTAGAGCAATCTACTAAATGGACCTATCTGAATGTCAGACACTGGGATTTCTAACATTATTCATTCGATTTTTTTCCATTTACGGTATTACTGGGCTTAAGACCTGGTTTGTACGTGACGCATCACAGTTAACAAGACCAGTGCAGCCCACAAACACACGCTGCAGGTGAATAAATCACCTTGTTGTTCGTCATCCGTCCCAGGCTTTGATCCACGTCTCCAGCATGATGTCCAGTGGCAGATACCACAGGCTCGTGGGGATTGTGTCCAACGAGGTAACAAATCATGCACATAATGTACATGCACACTGCACACTGTACACTGTACACTGTACACACACAAACCGGAGATGAATTCAAATGAAAAGTAAATGTTTTACCTGCAAGTACTATGAAAACCTACATGTATTGACGAATGAGACTTTTGGGGTTTTGTGGTCATTTTAAAAATGAACATCTTGTTGTAAAAATAAAACAAAATCCATGTACAATGCACAGCAGAGTACACTATAATGTAATAACTCCTCCAAAAATGTAGGTCCAAATTCATCGCAAAGGGTCTAACGATCAAAAGTAGTCCATTTGAATCAGAATCAGAATCAGATTTATTGCCAAGTAGTTTTTACGTACGTGTGGGGATGAGGATTAATTACCTACATCAGTTTTTTTTTGGTTTTGATGATGTCTTTTGTCATTTCAGACGATAGATTACGTTCAGACGAGGTGCCGGTCTCTCACCGATGCTCAGAGACAGCAGCTCGCTGTCACAATGGATGATATTATATTTATGCTGCCGGAAGACGTGTCTGTCGTCTTTGATCAGTACGGTGAGTTTTCATACATTACACGTACAGGTCGAGAACACTGAATGACGAAAGTCATTTCAGGACTCTTTGAGTTGCAATATGTATTCCATCAGGGTTTCCTGCGGGTCAGCTGAAGTCTTTCACTGCCCGAGAAAACCAATTCAAAGGCTCTGCTGCCAAACCTCGAGTCTACTTCTTGAAATAGATGCCATTAGTCAGACGATCATAAAACTGTCCATGCTCTCTTCCCAAGGAAGACATCATGGTCTCATAATCTCAGTCGCAGAGCTTGAACCTCACTCTCTATTCATTTCAACGTCCTTCTGTTTATCATTCATTTTCATTTTCAACAGTGTTATCCATTTTGTTTCACACTGTGGTCTGTGTTTTGCATTTGAGTAGAAGAAAAAGGTTTGATCACAAGCTAAGAAACACAATACATTTCCACAGCACCTGCTCGTCCTGGTGTCCTTTAGCAAGGCACCTTTGACTGCAGCTCAGAGGAGGATCACCTGTAGAGGATTGTAGATACTGCTAGATAGAGCTGGGCGATATGATGATATATATCATCAAAACGATATAAAAATGTCTATCAAATATTTTTAGGGTTGGGTACAGAACTCTGTACTTTTAAGGGTACAGACCGAATTACTTCGGTACTACGTTAAATCAAATGGTGGCAAATTTTGGCACCTGAAAGCGCGAGCTTCTGTCTCCTCCTCCCTCTTCACACACAAACGCAGAGAGAGAGAGAGACAACACAACAATGGCGCAGCTGCCCGCGGACGCTGAGCGTATATGCCCGAGCCTCCCACAGTTTCCTTCTGTTAACGGTTAATGATCGGTTAACGAGGGTCGGCTATCGGTCAGAAAAAATAATGAAAATTGACATCCCTAATCTCTACTGCTAACTGGATGGTCTCTGGTTTCTGTCATATGTCCTTGCAGGTAGAAAGTTCTGCTTCGTCGTCATAAGGTTTTGGCTCCTGTCAACATATGAAGGTCCTGAAGACCCCGAGGGCACAAAGATCTTCAAAGTGGACTCTAGCGAAGATGGCGGCCCACAGAAGAAAATAGTGACAGCAGTCTATGAGTAAGCACTCAGCATGTCTTCTGGCTTCTCTACAGGCATGCCATTTACAATCAAATCAGATTTACAATCAAATCTTCCGTCATCTGTCTTTGTTCAAATCGATTTCATGCAGCGTGTGCGAACTCTTTTTGCTTAAAGCTAATTTTTGATCATTAATTTGCTCAGATGTTCTGTGCCAAAATCTCTGTTTGTTTCACAATTAAAAAAGGTACAAACAAATATTTACTTAGAGAGATAATTATATGTTGGCAAAAGCTCAAAGCTACCTGCAGGCCTTCCAACATATGGCACGTCTGTTTTTGTTGGGTGGGTAACAGAGCTGATGGTGGTGAGTTAAATGCTTTTCAAATATACGTGGAATGGATAATTTTGGAGAAATGTTCCAAAATGTTATGTGTGGGTGGAAGAGAGTTCATCTAATATTTAATGCCTCACTTGGGGAAACAGTGAAAGTGAGATTTATTTCACTGGAGGACTGCCACCACTTTAAAGTAAGAAATATTAACAGAAGCACAGACTGGAAGCAAAGTAAATAAAAGCCAAGCAAGAGACAATCCTATGATCCTGTCGGCATTCACTGTAATACTTCTGTAAGTTCACAGTGAGGCATAGTGACACACTTTCCAAATATTAACACACACTGGCAGTCTGTGACGCTCAACTGGGGCAAAAGAGGTCCAAATAAGAAAATCTTGTACAAGCACTATAATAATCAGACCAGCTGTCTCCCTCTTTATTTTTTTAAATTTCATTCACACCACCGTGATGGATGAAATTCTGAGTATCCAGCAAACGGCTTCACATACAGCATGTGTGCAAACAAAAGTCTTGTCATAACGTCTTGTCTTTCTCCACGCTTGATCACTGTCTGACACTGGAAAGTGGGCTCTCATCCTGTGAGAGAACAAAAACACTTTGTCCTTGATATCTAATGAACTCACCGCTCAGCAGTGCCACTGCTCCGTCTCGCGCACCACATGCCAAATATCGTGCGAGCATTACCGTGGCTCTTCACTGAAAAGTCCTGTCAAGTCTGAATGAACGGTCATCCATTTTAACAGCTACATGAAGCCCGTAATGTTCTGCATGTCATGTGTGAAAAGGACCTTTGACTGCTTGTCAGAAATATAACATTCTGTTACTGCATCAGTTGATTTGGGTCTAAAGAAGCACTGATATGATTCACCGCTGTCGCAGAAAGGGGAAATAATTTCACTCCCAGTGCATGTAACAGTCAAAGCCTCTTTTCATTTCCAATCAGTAATCCGGTTAGTTGCTGGAACACACGGTGTGGCTATTCTACCGAATGCCCACCTATCTAGTTAGCCAGATTCTCTTTCCTATTGTTTCAGGTCTTGAAATCCCCTCTGAGAAAGCCTGTTACACTTCAAATGTTATTCCAAAGCAAACACACAGTTTGGCAGGATAAGGAGGCTATTTTCAGAATCCTCACCTCGTTGTTTTCAAGGGGAGACAAGAAGCAGAACTTAGTTTGAGTTGAGTCTTGGGGCGTTTTCAGACCTGCACTTTGTTTGCTTTGTTGTAGTTGTAAACAAATGCCATGCACGAGCAAGCTGTTGTCTCATTGGTCAGACATTTTACCGGTAAGATTTAGGGATGCACCGATCTGACTTTTTCAGTTCCGATACCGATCCCTGGGCTTTGGGTATCAGCCGATACTGAGTAACGATCCGATACTTAACAAACAGCCCCGGTACCGAGGGCAACACATGACGTGGATAGAAAAAAATCACTTTTTCATAATCATGAATATATGAAGATAGGAATTTTTGAAAACACAGGCTCTTCAGCATTCAGTATCTTTGAACCAACTGTATGTTGTCCAAAATGTCTTATTATAAAGCATTTTAACAATTAAGTCAGACAATGATATACCTCGTAAATATAAGAGCAAGTTGTGATCAAAAGATCTGTAATAAGTTTGCATGAAAGTAATTGCCAAAAAATAGAAATTCCCATAACACCTGAACGCATCTCAAATCTAAATAGAGCACAGCACACACATTATCGCCAGAAACTACAAATTCCCACCTTTCTAATGACACCCAAATGCCCCTCGAATCCACAACACATCCAGCACTATTTGTGGTGAAACGAGCGACCAAACTTCACATTTTACCATCAAAGTGACATAAATCTGTTCTTGTCATAATATTTCACCAAGACTTCTGTTATTTTCACCCAAAACGGCAGATTTAGTTACTTACATGTCTCAGAAGAAATATTTGTACACAGCATACATGTTTATTTTTCTCCCAGCCGTGTGATCTGCCACCGGCGCGCTGCCAACGCTCGACTAGTACGTGCATAGAATAGATCGGCTCCATTGTCACCGATACCCGATCCAGCTATTTGACTCGGTATCGGCCCGATATTTGAAATCAATATCGGATCGGTGCGTCCCTAGTCATTTCTGTGTACTTTTAAGCTGTATATTGCAATTAAAAATCATAACCTGTACCTCAAGTAGCGCTGGAACCGGCAGTCATCCCGACGTATAACGTTAGTAGTGAAATTCACCGAGCTGTTCCTCCGGATGACGCCGTTTGGTTTTCAGAAGTATCTGAGGTACCAAGCAGTGCAGTGACGCACTGGCACGAGTCCTGCGAGTAACGCGAATAAACACAAATTACAGCGTATCTGTTTAAGTTTAATAGAAAGAGGAGCGTCTGTATTTTTGACGGTGTTGAAATTCATACCGTCAATATTTCTAAATACCCTGGTATACCGTGATACAGCCCAAGCCTGCTGTCTTATTTATGGTTGATGATGAAACACATAAGCTATAATAACCATAATAAAAAAAAAAAAGTTCACATTTTGACCCCACCACCACACCTGCCCCTCATTTCCCCTTAATGTCAGTGCCAGCCTGCTGAAAACAACGCCTGCTCCACACCCATGAGGCCCCAGAGCTGGTAGGGAGGGAAACCAGGGGGAATCCGAATTCCTGCACACAAACACACACACACACACACACACACACACACACACGCACGCACACACTGGTACACACATATGGCTCAGTGGGGCTGTCTGCCCTTCCGTTCATGAATACCTAACTGGCAGCTGGTTCAGCAGCGTTACACTGACTAATGCAGTTGAGCTGTTTAGTCACTCAGCAGTTGCAAATGGCCACATCATGTACAGAAAAGTACATTGTAGTAACTTTGAAAAGAGTTTGATCTATGAGCCAAACATCTAATATTAATACTGCTGTTGTTTTCCTCAGCTGATATCATAAATCGACCTGATTATTAAATCTTTTAAAGGAGAACTACGCCCATTTTTCAAAATTCATTCATGTTATTCCTGTGGTCTAAGACAGTCCAAATATTAATAAATATAAACAACTCTCTCCCAAATCCAAAAACTAAAGTGCTAAAACTCATGTATGTGATGTCATCGAGTCATGGGCGTGGCTTTGTGTTGAAAAGTGTCGGGGACATAATGGCTCAGATGAAAAGAACATTTTTTTAATGGTCTTCAGGTGATTTTAGACAACATAATGGAGGGATCAGTATGAGGTCAGAGTAGATAATTATGTCAAGAAAAAAATTGCATAACGGCACATCAAAAGGGCGTAGCCTAGGCTACTACAATCGCACAACAACGTCGACCGCAGCGGACTTAAGTCACATGACTGATGTTTCATCCAGTGGTTTCATCTGTTTTATACTTAATGCAGGAAATTCACACATCAGCTGCAGTTGTTGACGTTGTTGCGCAGAGAGAGAAAGTGGAAAACTTTCCACAGTGGAAAACTGTGTCAAGAATTTGTCACAGTTATTGATCGGTGCATGCACGTTTTTGGGGTAATTTTAAGAATCAGTAGGCTAGGGGGCATGCATTGTACAGTATGTTCTTCTTATTCTTCTTATTGTGCAAATAAAACTCTCAAAGCGTTCTCATTTGTTAGTTAA
>JAOVVB010169920.1:0-11456 GCA_028570985.1 Heterobranchus longifilis | reverse complement strand
CCTATCTTGCAACAGCAGCAACCACAACAACCACAAGAACATCAACAACAACAACAACAATAATAATAATAATAATAATAATAATAATAATAATAATAATGATATTTTAAGCAAGATAAAACTAACTGTCATTGTGAAATAATAACAAATTTGCACCACTACATTGCAGTAATGGATTTTAGCGATTACATGTCAATACAAGAAAAAGCTTGCCTTATTGCACACTGTAGCCATTCTAATCCTTAAAATCTACAACTTTATGTTGTCAAATGGCAAAAAAAAAAAAACTTTTTCAAGAACACAACGGCAACTTTCAAGTGAAATTATTTCTTTGTGTGCGAAATAATAAAATCCAGCAGATATCTCAAGCTCCCAACATTTTCTTCACCATGTAACCAGGCATGTTGTAGAGGAAAAGGCCCAAGATGGCAAGCAGCAGGAGAGCAGTGACGATCTTGATGGTCAGCCACCTGTACTGGTCACATATCAGGTGTTTCGCAGCTTTGAAAGGGATGAGGAACCAGAGGAGGGCAATATCTGGACGGCTGGTGGAGCAGAGACAAACAGTGTGTTAGAACTTTGACAATAATTTAAAAATCAATCTGTTTCAAATACAATGCATATTTTGTTAAGTGGTGTTGTATCAAAGTATACAACCTGAGGTAATAATCACTTCCTCTCAACCGGTTTGAAAAATGTGAAGGACTTACCTTATTGCAGTATTACAGTATTAGTTTGCTGTTTTTGCAAACACTTAATAGTAATTTTGCTTTTACTATATTTCTGATGTGATTAGTGCTTTACCTTAGACGAAGATTGTCATCACTTTCAAGAGCACCACGAGAAAGGGATTGGTTGGATGTATTCATATTGAAATGATGTAACTTACTTGGGAAGTTTTCCACAAAAAAAATTAAAGGTGGGGTATAAAACATTCAAAACATTAATATAGCGGTAAACAAATATTTGCTATGTAAAGCTATAGTGGAGAAATGGCGTCCTGAGCAGTGTAGGCGATAAGCTAGTCAGTGAGGAGTCAGTAGTCGGTCACTGTTACCGTTGTTAGAGCTGTTACCGACGGTGCAAGCCGCCACCATTTCGACTCAGCAACCTCAATGTTTGCTTGTGACGCCACGTCAGAGCCGTGTGCAGCCATTCCCGGCCCAGACTCTGAATGTCAATCAAACTCTGATGAGAGCCGTGTGGAGGCAATCCCAGACAGAATTTTGTTCGGAGTCATGTGCATCACTTTTAAAGGTTGCTTCTATGAGCTGAAATACATAGGATTGACCGAGCTATGTGTTAATGTTTATTTGTTTAATGTACGTATAATTACGGATGATGAAATAATTCGGCACGCACTCTCCTTTCAGTTTCCGAACATACCACACAGACAAGGACACATACATAGAAATGACAGGACTACCACAAAACTCAGAGGTCAATTTATGCACAAATTTGAAATATCATACATAGACGCATAAATGACAAAACATTGTTCAAGCAAGAACATCTGAACTCCAACACAAGCCAACTCATAAGTGAGCAATGGACATTGAATGAATTTAATGGAAATAAAGAAAACCCCATTTCAAGAAACAAAAAACAGTAGCAATATGTTGAGTGTTGTACACATGAGACTACATGAAGAACCAATGACGGGTGCACTCAAGATTTATTATTAGCACTGTAATCATAATAGCGTTCTTAATAATACATAAATTATTTAGTCAAATGGCAAATTGCAAAACATTCACAAAACAATTCTAACTATTACTGAATGCACACCCTTTGAAAAAAAGTAATCATCTGCTGGTTTTAACTCAGACCCCCATCATTTTCTTCACCATGTAACCAGGCATGTTGTAGAGGAAAAGACCCAAGATGGCGAGCAGCAGGAGAGCGGTGACGATCTTGATGGTCAGCCACCTGTACTGGTCACACATCAGGTGTTTTGCAGCTTTAAAAGGGATGAGGAACCAGAGGAGGGCGATATCTGGACGGCTGGTGGAGCACAGAAAACGTAAACACAATTAGAGAATGCCAAAGAAAGTCAACAATCTAAAATAATGTACACAGAAGGAGGTTCCTACAAAGCACTGATATAAGCTGAGGAAAGACCTGCTTACCTCCATAGAAGGGATGGTTTTCCTGTGTTTTTGAGCATTAATATTACCATTCCTCTTGTCCATAAATCATAAAGTGTCCACTTCATTGTGTGAAGATTGGAGGACAAATTCCAGTTCTCATTTCATGCAAAAATGCATTCTACCATATCACGAATATGAGGCCGTAATTAAGACAGAGAAAGTGGATATCTTCCAAAGTTCCAGTTACTATCTGTCCACTGCAGCTGTTTGGCAAAACAAAAAGAGTGAATCTCATATTAAAAATATAAACTTTGGAAGACATCAACTTGATTTGGCGACTCAGACTGCTGAAGCCACATGTTAACTTTGGCTAAACTTTGAAAAGCATTTTTGCACGGAGCGAGGACTGCAGAGTTTGTCCCACATCTCTTTCTTTGGAGTCACGTTACAAAGGCGGCATTTCACAGCCACAGTATGGACAGGAGGAATTACAATAACTATTTTAGTGTACATAATGGACATGTGTATTAAGATAGACTTGAAATAATCTGAACCTAACATTTAAGATAAGTTAGATCTTTTATTCTTATTTTCACACACTGCTGAGAGGTAAGAAAATGTTTAGTTTTTTGCTAATTAATTCAGAAATTCTGTCAAATGTTTCATGCTGCTGAAACTTTCATGTAAACCAAAATAAATCTGTGCAAACCTAATCAGGATATTGACAAAATAACTCAAGTCAAACGTAAAAAATCCAACTCACCACAATGAAAAATGATGTTTAATTTCATGTACAGTGAGCATTACTACGGCAATGGTTAAATCGCTGGTTTTCATGGAGATTTGGTTCCAAGTTTCCGCTGCTAGATGAAGTGAAATGCACTCTGAATGATCTTGGATGAAGTTATAACTTCCCCCAGTAGTTGCTTATGTCTTCAAAGTGCTGTATAGTGTGATTTGTGGAATACACAAATCATTTTCAGAAGTATGTACACAGATTTCTTTCCATTCTTGTATGCGATGTGAATATTGTAGCTAAAAATAGAAAATCTACTTCTTTTTTTTTTTTAACTTCAAATAAATACCTTTATCTCTAGAAAATTAAATATGTTGAAATGTCGATAGACTAATAAGCCGCATCAAATCTTTACTATCACTTTAACACTAAACTGAACTAGTGCATTGAAAACTTCATATGCATATAAATATGCAATGAATTCACAGACAAGAAGCAGGAGATATTTAGAGTAACTTTTTCTGGTCACATCTTATTTAGATACACTAATGCTGACTTTCATCTATTTATTAACTGCAGATTTTCAGGTGACAATGTTGACAAGTGGTCTATTAACATTGAATATCTTAAAGCAGCTACAAGGAGTTTTTAACTGGTTGTGAAACACTCAGTTTAATACTGATGCTTCTTTATGACCTACATAAGCAAACGAGACTATCAGCGAGAAGATGTCTGTTTAAAAAATTTCTATTTTATTTATGGAATACATTGTGAGATGTGGTTTTACATCAATATATGAATTTACTCATTTTTTGTACTTTGGTACTTTAACTTGTGTATTTTTGTCCTGCATTTTGCATATTTTGTGTTTTTTCTTTTTCTGAGTGTATTTGTTGTTGTTGTTATTGTTATGATGTTCTTTGAAAATAAATTAAAAAATAAATAAAAACATTGTCATATTACAGTTATTAATCTTACATAGCCACAAATAGATACGTTGCCTCATCGCTATGCATACATACAGCTGTGTTTAAAAAAATTAAAATAGCATTAAAAATAAGTTGCATATTTCTTTCACTCGCTTCCAAAACAAACGTACGCAGTACTAGCCAGATCCAGATCTGTACGACACACTACCGCTTCTGTCCACAGGGGCCGCCAAAATCCACACAAAATCAAAGTTCCTTGTAGTCGCTTTAAAGAATGTTTTTTTTTTGTCACCTGATAGCTGAGAGTCAATACAGGAATATCCAAATCAATGAACTAATTTCTAATATTGAGGAGAATGCGCTTTTCTGAAAATATTCTCAAAATGTTGCTTTGCTATTGTTTTGATCTCGGCTCATAAAACGACACGTGGTTAAATTAAATCACTGGTTCCATTTAGTTTTTGTAAATGCTATGATTGAATGGAAACCGTGGATAGAAAGTAGGAAAAGAGAGAGTTTGTTTTGAAGCCATCCGGTTAGTGAAAATGCTGGAACCTTCTGCAGAGTTGTCTGAGAAACATCTCAAGCTCCCAGCATTTTCTTGACCATGTAACCAGGCATGCTGTAGAGGAAAAGAACCAGCATGGCCAGCAGCAGGAGAGCTGTGAGAATCTTGATGGCCAGCCACTTGTACTGGTTGCAGATTAAATGTTTGAAGGCCTTGAACGGAGTGAGGAACCACAGAAGGCTGGTGTCTGGCCGGCTGGAAGGACAAAGACACACGCGTTCAGTAATATGGACTTTAAGCATTATGGACCATTATTGTTGCTCTCTTTCTAAGACAAATATTTAAATGTAAATATAGCTGACATTACTGGAGCTAGGACAAAACAAAAGGCAAGGCAGAGAAACAATTTACAGTATTTTGAAACTTGATGATTCTAGGTAGAAATACACAAAAAGATATGACGAAACAGCAACTTACCATGTAAAGAAAGAAGATCCTAGGTATAAGTCCAGAACGTGGTTGAAGTAAATTCGTAAAAATGTCTTTCCTCATTTCGGGAAATGATTTTTTATGTAATTTTTTATAATTGTTTAAAAAAAGATGTTTATGCTTGTTTTATGTTTGGTTGAGAATTCACGTTTTTTTTTGTTTATGTCTGATTTATGTTTTTATTTATTCATGTGTTTATTATGATTTTATTTATCACAGTATTTATTTTTGTTGTTTCTGGCCTGTTTCGCATTAGACCACCTTTTTGGAGTTTCACTTTTTTTTTTAGTCGAGCTGGACAACATGTATTCATCTGTTTCAATATGTATTCTTGCATTTGTGTGTCTGTGTGTTTGTGGTGAGGGTGAAAGGCAGCAAAGCTCAACCCTGTCCCCCAAAAATGACCGTCCCACGTCCCCATACAACAAAACTGTATTCTGAAATACGTTTAGAATGCAGTTTCGTTGTATGGGAACGTAATTTTTAGGAGACAGGGCCAAGCCATAGAATAAACTGAACAGTGTAACTGAGAACAATAGATCAAAAGAGTGGTTAGTAATAAAACTGTGGGCTGATAACAGAGCATACTTGGGTTTCTCCAGTGGCTCTGGCTCGTTGCGTCCTTCACCCACTGGGCTTCTCTCTGCCTCCTCTCCTGTCAGGAGGTGCAGCTCTGCTTCCACTTTCCCCTAAAAAGACAACAAAAACACTCCCAGTCACGAGGAGGTTTTAAGATGTTGTCCAACTCATTCAGCCATTTTTTAACATTTTGTGTAACTTTCTACTTCGACCTACCGTGAGTTCAAACTCGTCTTCTTCATTTCTGGCCACAAACGGCCACCAGCCTTTGATCCTCTTCTGTTTGAAGATGGAGACCGTGGGCATCTCGCCTTCGTTCGTCACCATCTCAATGGTGCACTGCTTGGCAGTCTTTGCACCGCGTGGAAAACGGTTCAGGTCCAGCTCAATTGCACCTATAAAGAGACGTTACTTAACTGTTAAATGTCAACTGTCAGTTAAAGCAACTGTTTTACCTCAAAATCATTCTGATGCCACACTGACTTGTAACAGGGAGAATGGTGCTTCTGTCATTCTGATATTCCCACAAAACACCTGTTCTTGCACTATGTAACTTTAGTGAGCGGGTACGATGTTCCAGGAGAAATGCGTAACGCTAAGTCACCGAAACTGGATCATATTTTATGGAGAAAATGTTGGTTTTCCCTCTGCTCTGCCTCGACTCTGTGAGTTACAGAGTTTCCTGCCGTCAGCTAGTTAGCTGTGCTGCCAGGACTGGGAGCTCAGCCACCGGGGGAGTTTTGGTGTTTACACCGCTAGCACAGGAGCTTTGGACCGCTGGGAGGAGGAGGTTTCCAGGGCCGGAGCAGGGGGGGGAATGCTGGCGGGGGTCGGCCCCGGTGTCGTGCCAGAACTGTAGTCGGGCGATCAGCAGCCTCTACGGACATCACGACAGAGGCAAAGAGACCGAAGAGGACGTTTACAGAGGAAGCTAAGAAAAAAAAGAAGAGAGTGACCGAGCAAGAGGCCACCGGACAAGAACAAAGCTCGGACTGGCTTTTACACGGTGGTGACTTGTAATAAAAAGCTGTAAACAGACGGCGAGCTGAGCTGGCCTTCTTGCTGTAGGACTAGTGAGTAATATTAGCTGGCTTGTCTTGTGTTATTGCATTTGCTTGATGTTTGTAGTTTTTGATCATAAATGTAATGCATGTGTACAGCTGTCCATATTTACAACAGCAGTGTAAAACTCTGAAACTGCAGCGGTGCCAAATCACAAAAAAATCTCTATATATATATTGCATAATGTTGTTTTAAACTAGCTAAATGCAGA
Organism: Heterobranchus longifilis; assembly: GCA_028570985.1. NCBI lineage: Eukaryota > Metazoa > Chordata > Actinopteri > Siluriformes > Clariidae > Heterobranchus > Heterobranchus longifilis. The sequence goes on along the minus strand of JAOVVB010169920.1, from coordinate 4,852 downwards.
AAAGCTTGATTGGCATGGTGGAATAAACAAGAAGTAGTTCATAGACAGAACCATGTCTCATTCAATTTGTTGGGAAAAAATGATCCAGTCTTTAAAAGTGGTATTTGGTCAACAAAGCTCTGAAGTTACCCCATCTGTTTTAATTGTGTGGCATTAATGAGTGATTCATGAAGTTATCAGAAACGTCCACTGTACCTAAGAAGTCGTCTGCAGAGAAATGGTCCGCGTCCCACACTTGCAGATTAAGACGAGCCGGGATCTTGTATTCGGTCTCGTCCCAGGCGAACATGGACTCTTTTTTTGAGATGACGATCTTCTCTTCGGCCATGAGGTAGTCGAAGGGGTAGACGAAGCGCCAGTTGAAGTTTCCCTCCCCGGTGATGGAGTGGTAGTGGACATCTGTGTCCTGCTTGTCCTCCTGCTGTCCTTTCAACCAGCTGTTACAGGAAAAAGGTTTACGTAGGAAACACTGGTTTTATTAATCGCTTGTTGTTTTTTTTCATCTCAGTGTAAATCAGAATCAGATAATTGTGTGTTTAGTTCTGTAAAGACAGTGATAAATTAACAAAAAGACGAAAAATCAAAAATGAAACACATATAGAGCTTATAATTACCCTCGCACAAATATGTCACTCGATTTCTCGCCAGTGAAGATGTCATCATCCTCTAGAACGACCTCATCTGTGTTCCAGATGATCACCCTCAGTTCAAACCTGCACACAAGCAAAAACAAAAGATCTATGATTAAACACTAATCAACAAACGATTGATTAAATCTTAACATTTATAACATTTTGATAAAAGCTCAAGGAGCACTCTGGCTGTTAGATTTTGTTAAAAATTGATATAATGCATATAAAAGCTGTAAAGTGGCTTGATTAGAGAACGTACTTCTTTGGTTTCCTTGGTGAAATATCAAGTGCGGGGCCAGGTGCAGTCATGTCCTTCGGGAACATATCCACCCACATCTCAATTCTCCCCTGAAAGCAATTGAACACAAGGAAATAAGGTCTTAAAGTATGCAAACAAAAGGTTATAGAATAAGTGTGTAGTGTAGTTGGCTGTAATAGAGCCAGCATGAGAACACTGAAGTCCCTTTCACACATGCGCTGCAACGCTGAACTTATCTGGACATTATCCGGAGGAGCTGAATGTGAGAACTGTGTCTGAATCATTTGGACCTGGCATTAAACAGACTTTACCCTGCCAGCTCCCGAGTACAAAGTCTCTGTCATGTCTGATTGAACCCATGAGTGAATAGAGAAGTTATTGTCTGGAGAAATCGCAGCAAGCGAGATGGAAGAAAACAAACAGCATTCAGTTTTTATGCACCATATATCTGGAACAAACTCCCTGCAGGTCTGCTGCAGCTCTCAGTTCTTTGAAATCAAGACTGAAGACTTTTCTGTTTGATGCTGCATTTAATTAAATCAAATTATTCATTTCTTACGCTGGACTGTAAGTTTATTCTTGTATTTTATACCTGTCTTATTCTATTTTAGCTAGTTTCATTCTCTATTCTCTTTAATGACTGTTTTTAATTGTTTTTTTGTTTTTTAATGTTTTATGGAAAGCACTTTGAATTGCCTTGTTGCTGAAATGTGCTGTATAAATAAAGTTTGCCAACAAACATCTGAGAGTGAAGAAGAAGGGTCATTTACTCAAAGACACCAACAAAATGTCTAACTGGAGAGAGATTCAGGACTTCTGTCAGTAAGGGTCAACACCGAAATCGTCAAATTCAAGGAACAGCAAGAAACTCAAAACAGTTTCTTGCTGTTCCACGTCATGTCCTGCCTCCTGCACGCTCTTTCCAGTAAATGAGAACGCATCTGACACGGACAGTCTCCTGTTGTGTGCTACACGTCTGCAAGGGTAACTACGAACAATATCCAGACCCGAGTCTTCGGACACTCTCCAGAGTTCGTATGATAAAACTTGAAATGAAAGCATGAATGCCGTACTTGTTCGATTCCTGGTTTATCAGGGTGGAGCAGCGGCCTGGTCTCCACGTGTTCTGGGACGAGCTTGCAGCCGACCCGTGGGATTTCCTCCCAGTGCTTCAACACGGTGAGAGCCAGATGTTCCTCTGTCTGCTTCTTCAGTCCTGACAAACATCATCAAAAGGTGGTTTAATGCTCATTTAGACTCACTGCTGCTCCAGTGCAATTCAGAATAAATACAGAAGTAAAATCACGATAAACAGAGGTAATTAGTTGAATTCAATGTGACAAACAAAGATGTGCGAGTGAAATGAACATGTACCGTTTTCATCCTCTATCTCAGTCGGGGCCATGAAGACACGGTTCTCCACCTTCACTCTTCCTCCGGGGCCGTAGTGGGGCCCATCCAGTTTGCCTTCCTTACACAGCTTAGCCAGGATTTGTGTGGGCTTCATTGGGTCCCGCCACACGTTGTAACCATGGCTACGGAAAAGAGCAAAAGCAGTTACAGGTACATGATAAACAATGAGTTATATAAACGTATGATAACCCTATAATGTGGAATAAAAACACACCTTGCTTATGAAATAGGTGACGACGCCACATTCAAGTAAGAAAACGTGTGTGTGGTTTATCATGTAGAACAAATACAACTATGAAAATGTATTTGAAAGTCAATTTCATGCATTATTTTGTGGCTGATTAATGCTGACTAATCATGATGCTTCACCTGTCCTGTATTAAATAATTAACCAATATTTCCAATAAGTGAGAACGCGTCTGACACGGACAATCTGCTGTTGTGTGCAAGGGCACCTGAGTCTTCAGACACTCTCCATATATTTATTTATTTATTAATTTCATAGGCATATTTATTTAATATCGACTAAAACGGCATTCCATACTACAGGGAGTTGGGTTTTTTGATTCTTACATGGCGTAGTTACATGAAACGCCACACGTGGCTCTGTGTTTGCTGTAGAAACGGTTCTCGAGGTCGAGTTTAGTTTCTCCGATCAGATCGTCGGTTCCCACCAGGTCCCAGTCATAAATCGACACAGTGAGTGTGGAATCCATTGGGAACGTGGCCTCCACGTCAAAGGATCTGATGAGATGAGAAATACAACGTTTGTCAGGTTTTCGTGCGTATTTAAAACGTGCATAATACAGTCCAAACTTTGTAAGATCATATGATACTTTTATCAGAAACAAAGCATTTCTACTCACTTGCCAAACAAAGGGTTCAGCTGTTTGGAGATGTAGTTCTCTTTGTCTTTAATCTCCGTCTTTCCCAGTCTGATTGCAATGTACGGATCAGCTTTCCCATTAATGTCAGCTGGATGCAGATCAGTCGCCTACCAAAACATTTGGATCATTTCAGAGTGAAATGGATAATCGGAGCGTCTTCTGAGATATCTACAGTAACTGTATTCTCATTATAATGCAGTAAATCCACTGCAACCACATTTTACTATTTGCACTATAATTTAAAACACTCATATTACACTGATATTACACGTGTATATATTTTTTGTATGCATGCATACACATACTTGTATATATTCCTTGTAAATTCTTCCTTTAGTGCACTATACACACTCTCACATACCCATGCAGTTATACTACAGCTCATACTGTACATACTGACCCATAAAGTATTTATATTTATACCACTGTTTATATTGTACATAGCAGATCTATAGTGTAAACATCTGTTCATATCCTGCAGCTGTTATTCTGTATATCATGTTTACAATTAGCATAACTTGTACTTACACACTATTTTTAATATTTATATATTTATATGTATATAGCCTACCCTGATAACGTAGATGCGGACGAGGATATTAATGGGATCGTTGTGAGGAATGTTCTGAAACATTCCCATGTTGGAGTCGAAGCTCATGTCTCTGGGCATGTCCTCCGACACTTTGTACATACACAGTGAGCCCTGAAGGGACACAGGCAAACAAATGAATCGTTATATTGCAAAAGATATTGAGAAAAGCTCAAAATTGTTCCATTCTTTACTTACTGCTTTATGTTAGCTAAACAAAAGAGAAATCTACGACAAGCTTGTTTTCAATACATGGCAACGGTTTATACAGATAATTGATGCAACTGAAAAATGAAATATGTATAGTACTCTGTTCCTACTTTGAATTTTCCAACAATTCTGTCCTCATCCGTCACGTTTTGGTCGTCATCATCGCCGCCTTTCCCCCTGAACAGGTTAAAGCTGTGGAGCCAGTCTTCAAAGCTGTCAAATTCACTCTCCAGTTCCTTTGGGTACACCTGGTTTCAAAACACAAATTTATCAAAACAACTTCAGTTTTGTTTCAGTGACCGCTACATTTAGGCACCAAAACTATTTGGTTATGGTTAGAAAAAAGATCATGGTTTGAGTTTGAGATGTAGTTACATATGGAAGTTAACTTACAAACATAAACGTTGACTTTTAGTTTCACAGGGGGTACAAACAGACATCCTGTGTTTTTGGACCCATCCATATCATCTACCCCGGTCTCCTCCCTATGTGGACTTTGTCGCTCTTTTACTACGTCACCTGACTTCCTTCTTTTGCTCCCGTCATAATTAACACAGCCACTAGAGGTCACTACCTAACATAGGTATTGTACGATACAATAGACTGTATATAAAGACTGTAGACTGTATATAAAGATGGACGATGCATCTTCACTTCCTCCCACTGTAGAAAAGTGAAGCCAAAATATCCCAGATACGGGCACCGCCATCTTGTAATTTTGCAACCAGAATCTGCACAGTAGCAACCAGGTGAGACCTCGATGCTGCCCGACCAATCACAAGTCAATCACAGCTGTCAATCATGACATTTCACCCCGTTTTTATAACATCAAATAACTAATTAACACTTGAACAAACATCAG
>JAOVVB010169909.1:0-11456 GCA_028570985.1 Heterobranchus longifilis | reverse complement strand
GTCTTTCACATCTACTGTCTCTGCACCATCATTGTAGCTGAGGAATCACTTTGGTGGCACTTTCTACCTATATATATATATGTATATATATAGTGTAGTTGTGACATCACAACCTCACAGAAATCCTGACAGCACAGTTTATATATACAGGCTGTGTGCATTTCAACGTGGATTGAGCATTTTGATACTTTCACAGTAGTTATATAGCACCTAGACCTGCTTTATAATCAAAACATGGAAAATCTCACTTTTTGCAATATGGAACCTGAAAATAATCTGGTGAAAATCCAATTAAGGAGCGAGTAGTACATTTCCTGGTAGGTTTTTGCATTTTTCATCTTTATATCAAAAATCGGGATTATATACACAGCCCTCTATCTCACATATAATTCAACATTATACATACTATACTAAATAATGTACACAATATACCACATTGCATCATACTGTACTACACATCAATACATCAAAGATAAGCAATTAAAGTGAGCTAAATGTTGCAACTGTAATTTGTCTGTTATTCATATTTACTACATGGTGTCTTACATTCATGTATTGAAGTGAGGGTATGATTTTCCAATAGTCAATCAATGACAGTATCATAGTGTTAACATGGGTGGTGTTAAGCAGCTCTCTGGAAGTAGCCTATATATAAAAAATATAGACTCTCTAACAGGTAATAAGCCTTCACTGTATTTGTCAAAATGTGTTCTTCAAAGGGGTTCATTTCCAAATATTTTTGGCCTCAACAAGTCATTAAGAGTCAAAAGATTCTGTCTGTATTTCTCCTTTTTTTCAGAGGGGTTTGAAGTCTTTTTTCAAGTGCAGCTCTCTGTCCTCTGATTGACGTCATGCCCGGCCAGGGGTTCACTCTAAAATAGCTCTCATGGCTAAGTTAGGAAACTCATAGCATAGTGGAGGAATGTTTAAAACAACAAACAATGTGGTTGGCTGTAATTTCTTTCTTCGCCTGTACAAAGGGGTTTGTTTCAAAAGAGGACCAGCTCGAGTCAGCACTTCACTAGATGCTTCTTAAATTCTCCCAGCTTTTTGCATGGTTTGATCACATGAACTGCTACCAAAGAGATCTGAGCAGTTACTGTTCTCGTGTGCTGTTGACCCCGTGTGTAATGAAGAAACGCTTGTAGAACCGCTGTGTGAATGGTTTTATTTTGATCCCAAGTAGCGCTCCCAGACTATAAGTCCAGAAACTGTTATGATTGGCTGAAGCTTTCATTATTATCACATACTCCAACAACATCCAAAGACAATAGTCATATGTCTACTGTCTTTCCAACAGCCTGAAATCACACCAAGAATTTGTACTTGAGGCCACAAAATTTTGCACTTGTCAACTTAGATTAATATCTCTCTTAATTCTGTTTTTAAAAGGAACATAATTTAAGCAAATGTCTCCCCGCATCAAAGGTAGATGAAATATCCATCCATAATTTATACATAATGTATATTAATGCTTCATATATTGCTTTTTTTTTTTTCTTGCATTTGCTCATTTACCATTCACCTGGCTACTGTTGTGAGGACAACATATGGTTTTGCTTACTTGCTGCTCGTGGTGTATCCACCCAACCTCCGAACAGCCGGGCCAGATTTCTGTCTTGCTTTTCAGCTTTTTAATGCAGACGAAGTTGATTGTGCATGGCTGCCCTTTTTTCAGCAATGACTGCCTTTACATTTGCATAGTTGCACAGACTTGGCGTCTACCATTAAACCATTTAATTAAGTATTTTGCTCAGGGGCTGTGAGAATGGAGACAGTTTTCACGGACAGTCGCATCAATTGCTACACCAAATTATTAACACAAACAACACTTAATCCTATTCACTAACCACTATTAATTAAAGCAAAACTGCAGTATGAATTTGGCCAAAGAACAGCCACTGTGGCCACAAGTGCTAATTAACTGTAAATGAACATAAGAACATATAGTGTAACAACAGGTGGAAGAGTCCTCAGGTCTATGAACAGATGTGGGCTGCGATATCTATCTAAAGTATGCTAACATTAGCCAACATAAGCTACTGGTCATACCAGACCAAGTAAGCTAATGACACAATTCCTGAGTATATTGAATACTGCAAGGATGCATTCTATTTCTTATTAATTAATGTTTTCATTTGTTGAAGGAATATTTTGTCTTTCAAAAGTTACATTGTCTCGCTTTAAGCTTGCGTATTGTTAAAGGGACAGTCCATCCCAAAATTTAAAAAAAAATGCTGATTTTTCCTCTTACCTTTAGTGCTATTTATCAGTCTAGATTGTTTTGGTGTGAGCTGCCAAGTGTTGGAGATATTGGCTGTAGAGATGTCTGCCTTCTCTCAAATATAATGGAACTAGACGGCTTGTGGTGTTCAAAGCACCCCAAAAATAAAATTGAAAGACTCAACAGCAATGTCTCTCTGCAGAAATCATGACCCGGTTACTCAAGATAATCCACAGACCTTGTGAGCAGTTTCATGTAGGAACTATTTTTTTCTATCAAACTACACCCGCCAGCCGTATCAGCACACAGAAGGAAGCATGCATCTATTCATAGACGAGAGGCTCGTGCTCCTAACTAATCTAACCTGTCGAGCCCTGGCTTGTCCATGAGTAGATGCACGTTTCTTCCGTGCAGTGATACTGTTGTACTACAGTTGTGGACACAATGCCTATATTTTATTAATTATTTTATTAATATCAGATCTGATCCTAAAGTAGAATCTAACTTTGTTTCAGTTGTATTTTAACATTGTGGTTTTTCTCTTTACAGATGACACATCAGCTAATAAAGATGTCAGCAGGGTAGGTTGTTGCTTAATTTTATGTGTATATATTTATGTGACAATGAAGCTTTTCTTTGTAGCTTCACACACTGTAGATATTTTAACCTTGCCCCTTAATCCCCAATGCTAACCTTAGTGACTTGAATTGAGTTCTTACTCAGCATGGCTTCAAGAACTCAAAATACTGCCCTTCACTAACTGTAGAAATGTCCTGGTGTACTTCATTAAGATGCAGATTAACGATGCTCTTTGACAACAGTTTTGTTTGTCATCGTGCTTACGTTCAGTGCCATTGTGACTTTGTCTCATGTAAAAAGCATGAAACCGTTTACAAATCCATACCTGCGCATTCCTCTGTATGACGCAGCACAGTAGTGGTGCTTGTGATGTTAACACTGGAGTTGTCCAGAAAAGACCAGGCTCTGTGAACGTTCAGCATCAAATAGATGATTAACACTTGTACACTCATCATGTGTGAGACAGTGGGCAGGACGTTGCGGGAAAGAGTAGCTCCCCTGTATGTATGTTCACACCTTTGTAATTTTGACACCATCATGCCCCTAGGAGGCCAGGTAGCAGGGCCCAGAGCCAGATAGAAGGGACTTCACACACAGAGAAAAAAAACGAGGGCCACTCGACCCCTCGGTGCGTCATCCATACGTCTGTGCAAACAGGATGTGGGAGGATAGAAGGCTTCCCGTGGGGGAGGCTTTCTAGTGCGCCACTCTCCCTGCCGTCCTGTCCTCACCCTCTCTGCAGAAATAGACAGCTCTCTGGCCCCGTACAAGGCAGGAGGTCTGCCTCTTACATAACCACACTTTTAGGCTGAGGCTGAGCAGAAGAGCTTGCCAGGGCTCTAATCAGAGCTGTGGGGCTCCGATGGCCTCCTCTTGGGACTGCGGGGGGATCCCTGGGCTAGAATGCAGCAGTGAAGGGGAGTGTAAAAAGGGTGGGGTGGAGGGTAATGTTGTGATGAATGGCACTGTCTTTGTGAATGGCAGGAAGATAATCCTCTTTCATTCAAAAAAAAAATTTTAGTTAGTAGCTAGCTGCTGCAGTAACATCAGACTGGCTGCAGTACAGAATGCAGGTTGTTGTCACGTTTTTCTTTGTCGTAGCTCTTGCTGAATTTTGAAATTCAATCCCAGTGTTTGTGCAAAGCTGTGGAGTTGCAATTTCTGTGTGTCTTGTGTCCAGCAGTACCAGGACACAAATATGCAGGGTGTGGTGTACGAACTCAACAGCTACATGGAGCAGCGCCTGGACACTGGAGGAGACAACAAGCTCCTGCTCTATGAGTTGTGCAACATCATCAAAACAGGTAAAAGTTGACATGATGCAGCTTATTGACCCTCTCAGCTGCAGTTCACGTCACACTGGTGCCTTCAAACATCTATGAAACTGGGACTGAATACTCGAAATACCATTTGCAGGAAATGTGATTTTAAGAAGAGGAGTATGATTTGCTGCGGTGAATAACCCAAGTACAAAGTTTTATCAATGTAAAGTCAATTTCGTGTACTTTTCTGACACCGACTGAATTGCAAAGACCGTCCTCCACCAAAAACGACCCCATAGGTCGTTTGTACAAGCAGCTAATTACAACCTATATTTATGTTTATTGTTAGGCAGTGACCTTTAGTGGCGGGAGCAAAGGAGGAAGTCAGGTGACGTAGTATAAACTCTACATAGAGGAGGTCGGGGTTGATGGATACAGTAGATCAAGCTAACGCAGGACTTTCACCCAGGAGGCCGCTGTTCATGTCCCGTGTGAAACCAAAAGTCAACGTTGACTTATTTTAAGTTACATTTAGGTATGAGGACGTTGATCTCCTGCCACCTGTAGGGGCGTTAATTTAGGAAACGCTCCTCTGGGTCGTATTAGACGGTAGGAACAAACCATGTGGTCGTATGCTTTAGAGGACGTTCGAATTGCCCGTTGTGGTGAACCCCACCCGTATTCTGCTCCAGTTAAAATAATAAATACTAGGGCTGATCGACTTTGAAAAATATCTAATTGTGATTATTTTGACTAATATTGCAATTGTGATATGATTTGCGGTATTAGAAGGAATGATAATTTTTACATTTTTACTCTTATTTTGATTGAAACACATTAAAATGATCATGGTGTGATTTTTTTATTTGCGAGGATCTGTACCAAACAAAGATGGTTTCTTAAATCTGTAGAATAAGATTTATAGGCCGGGACATCTTTGCAGCAATGACAATATTTAATTTAAAATGGTATTTTGACACACATTTCACCTTTAACTAATACTGCGTCTCCTGTGATTTGAAAATTGCAGTCGGCCATATTGCGATTTTGATACAGTTTCGACTAATTGTTCAGCACTAATAAATACATAAAATAAGCTGTAAGAATTATTTGTAAATAAATAGTCCCAGTTGTTCTCTCCATTCATCTTGGCAAACCAAAATCAAATTAATCAAATTGACTGAATAATCTAAAAAATTAGAAAATGTAATTATATGAACAATCTGTATAATCTTCTACAATAAATACATTCTTTATAAGTTATCAACTATTAGATGGGTTGATTTGTGATATGATTCAATTTTCTAGCTTTTTAGCTCAAATGTTAGAATGGCCAGGACTTTATCGTTGTAATTCTTACAAAGTCTGATACTGTGTGTTGTTTTATTAAGACATTATATTGTTGTCAAAGCATCATTTCACCCAAACCACACTACTCATTAACTTCTTTGTATTCAGTGATGCTCCACTAGTCCCCCTGTTGTCACATTGTATGATAACATGGCCTATATATCAGTGTGATGGGACTGGAACGGAGGACTGGGAATGAGATGAACTGGATGGCAGTCAGAGCCCTCGGTCAGAGTGCCCTTGTCATTTTGTGGGACATTGTTAATTGTTATGAGATTGTAACTGGACTGCTATGTCCTTATTACACTTTTCCTCTCAGGTATACCTGCCGTTTATTGTTGGACACATCTATAATATGAGAGAACGGACATACACTGACAGATAATGTCAGTTGTTACTGGACTGTCTAACTATTTAAAGCCCTTATTGCACAACGCACGTGTGACCTGTGTGTCTCTTGTTTGTTTTTTTACAGCAACAAAAGCTGATGGATTTGCACTTTACTTCTTGGGAGAATGCAACAATGTAAGTGCAGAGGACATTTGCGGAATACATTTTATACACTAATGCAGTTGTGTGTATGTATTTGACTTTTTTTTTCCATTTCTGTTTCCCCCTCTGTTCTTGTCTATGCTTCTCAATAGAGTTTATGTTTGTTCACTCCAACGGGGGCCAAAGATGGCCCTCCAAGCCTCATCCCCTCCGGCCCCATCGCATTTGGGACAACCATTGCCGCTCATGTTGCCAAGACTCACAAAACACTGCTAGTGGAGGACATCATCGGGGTGAGTCTGATGATTTACCATCACAGGATTCATTTACAGATCTGTTTATGTCTTTGTGTTTCATTAGAGGCCCTGTATTGTTAAAAGTGAGATCATTTTTTTTTAAATTATAAAGCAGGTCTTGTTGCTATATAAATACTGCAAAAATATCAAAACGCTCAATCCACAGAGAAATGCACACAGCCTGTATTCAGAAACTGTGCCTTAAATGAGCCGTCAGGACTTCTGTAAGGTTGTGATGTCACCACTATACTGTGTATAGGTAGAAACTGCCATTACAGTCATTTCCCAGCTGCAAAGATGGTGCAGAGAGCGCAGATGCGAAAGACCCGGAAACACGGACCAATCAGAGCAGACTGGGCTTTTTCAGGAGGGGGGCTGAAAGCGACGGGCGCTAAAACAGAGCGTTTCAGAAAGAGGGTGAATACAGGTATATTCAGACGGAGAGTATGAGAAAAATAAAGGGTTTATTGAACATTTAAGCATCTTCTATTAGAAACCCAAAAATAAGCCTGACCCTGAAAATAAGCATAATATGGGACCTTTAAATGATCCTCTCATCACCACCTGATTCGATGCACTCAGCACCTTCAAGCTAAAAATTAAAAAAAAATTAATATATACTTTGAATTTCAATATTTTTTTTTTGTGCTTTATTAACAATACTTACATTACAGGACAAACAACACAATGACATACTGTACAAACAACTTTTTTTTTTTTTTTCAAAAAAAGTAGTTTGAATTTCAATTTGAATGTTTTCAGTTTTCTGCAGAGAGGCAAATATTTGAATTTCTCTTTTTTCATCATCTACATCAGCTGATGTACCAGCTACACTAACCTCAGGTGATAATGACCTTCACTGATCTGTGTTGCAGGACGAGCGTTTCCCCGAAGGCACAGGGCAGGACTCAGGGATCCATGTTCACTCTGTCCTGTGCCTCCCCATCATCACTGCCATCGGGGACCTCATTGCCATCCTGGAGCTGCATCGGCAGTGGGGCAAGGAGCCCTTCAACCTCAGCCACCAGGAGGTCAGTCTGACCCAGACAAAACACACCAAGAGTGGGAGGCTGGAGCAAGGCTCACAGAACTACAGTTAGCCTGGTATTCACCTTAATCTGGATCTGTTTAAGATCTCTATTAGATTTGTGGGGTTCAGTTGGTTGTGGAAAATACTTAATGATGCTGTATTTTTTGTCTCCAAGCACTTTCTACTAGTTGCTAATGACATACATTTAGTAAAATGGCAGTATAATGAGCTAGAAAATTACCTAACATACAGGTTGCTCAAGCAAGTATAGTCACAGTGAATACGCTTTGAAGATTCACTCTGCTAAAACTTTCCATAAACAAACCATCTCTTGACAGCATATTTAAAATGACATAATGATTCCCCAATTTGTAATTTTTTTTCAAATCCACACTACTAAACATGCAGATGCAGCAGTGTTACAGGTGTGAGTCTGTGGCTCTGAATCTGCAGACCACCTGGCTCTTCTATGATTATGAGACTGCATGATGTGCAGAACAGATAATTATGTTGAAATGTGATTAAAAAAAACTGATTGAAAATGTGTGATAACTTGTGTTAATTGTGATATTTTTTTTTTTATCTGCAGTTGTTTGGAGCTAATCTTCACGTTCTTTTCCAGGTTGCAACAGCTAATTTAGCGTGGGCATCAGTTGCCATTCATCAAGTACAGGTGAGCAAACTGTACTCTAACATTTCACTAAAGACCCGTCCCACTTATTATGATCTTGGATGACTTTGTTTGTTCTGGTTCTGCACTGGTGTTTTCAATGGGGAAATCCACTGTGTACACGAAGTGGGTTGTCACCGGGCCCAGTCCAATCAACTGAGCCGTAGATTCAGCAAACAGCTCCCCCAGGACGTCATTACGCCTGAGTGCTGTTTTTATACGAACAGATAGCATAACACCTCAGAGAAGCAGCGTCCCACTGCAGCGCTGGCCACAGTGGACCTCTGAGCCTCAGTGAGCGCTACAGCACTGCAGCACACTGCGCTCCTGGGTTAGCTGCTCGCTGCAAAAACACTCACACTGTTACTGAAACTCATGAAGGTGGCCCACAGCCAAGTGTGTAGACAGCAAAGTTGGTTTGTTGACAGTACACGCAGGATGCTGTATGTGCTCTGTGAGAAATGTGTGATACGTCTGGGTGCCGGGTCATGACCTATTTTTCTTTGTTTCTAGGTGTGCAGAGGCCTCGCCAAACAGACTGAGCTCAACGACTTCCTACTTGATGTGTCAAAGTAAGAGCTGCTGTTGTGACAGTTTGCCAAACACTAAATGAATGCTGATTTAAACAAGTGTATTTACACCAGATGTTCTTATTTTAGTCTAACAAAATTAAAATATGGGCTCTAAAGTGAGTTAGTATCTTTTCTCATGTCAGGACAATCGTTATATAATAAAACTTTTTGCTCACACAATAGAAAGAAATTACTGCATTTTAGGCAACTTAGCTTTCATGTCTTGAATGTGAACGTCATCAGAGCTTCCCATTTGTCAACATCTCAATGCGCCATTTCTTCTTTTCGCACAGAACATACTTTGATAACATTGTGGCAATAGATTCTCTACTTGAACATATTATGGTGAGTGTGATTTCTGCAAGTATGTGTTCATTCACATTGTCTTCAAGGCTACACATCCTGGGAGTGTGTGTTAGGTTATGTGTGTTAAAAAGAGTAGTAATGCTGCTGTGATACAGATACACACAGGCTATCTTGATCCCTAAGGGGCACTGCTAATATTTCCTGACAAATACATTTGTTAGCATTAATAATGTATGATAATAGTAGTCATGCTACTTCTCATAATAATAATAATCTGTTATCACTATAATAGATACATACTAAATACATGTTTAGACTTGGCTCAACCTAAAATAGGCACATTTTTCAGCTTGTAATATTTTATAACAAATGTGATCTGGATGAGTGTAAAACATTATTTTCCTGTTTTTCTACTAAAACCCACCTCTCTGTTTGTATGTATTCTGTTGCCTTGTGACTGTGGTGTCATCTCAGGCCATTCAAGTCATCTGGTTCAAACCATAGACTGTATAAAAGAAGTGACGTCACATATTGGTTTGTGGACTACCGTTAGGTCACATTTTGGCAGCCTGGGGCTGCTTTTTGTAATTGTTTTCAATGAGTAAAGCATTTTTTGCTTGCTGCCTTTGCGTCGCTGAGCGCCTCACGTTTTTTTCACAGCAATCCATCGAATTGGAAAAAAATTCAGCTCAGAGCAGAAAGCTGCCCGACGTCATTAAGCGTTGTCCAATCAGATGAACTGAGAGGCGGGCCTTCTCTGGTTGCGATGACAACAAGAGGGAGGTACATGTTTTGTTGCCCTAGGCAAGCTGCAAGACATATCTGAACAAATTGTAGCCTCAACTTTCTAATGGGATACTTTGCCGATTTAAAACCAGCTCTGTGTCATCTTGTGGGCAGTGTCCAATCTTGGCGGACCTCCGCTGCTCCGGTCCGCGGAACTGGACCTCCGTGCACTGGTGCCAAACACACTGCCCACAGAGCTGGCTTTAAATCAGCAAAGTATCCCTCAGGTCCTCGCCCTGCATTGTTGGAGGAATGCAGTCATTGAAAAACAATCAGGCCTACAGAAAGTAGTCCCATGCAGGCTGCTAAAAAGCACTCTGTCTGATCTGGTCAGCTTCAACAAAAAGGCATTGTGGTGCACCATCAGACAGATCGTCTTCTGCAGGTTGAAAAAACGTGTTCTGTCTGATCTGGGCCTTAAAGGGTCTTTTAGTAGCCGACAACTGAACGCTGAACAAGATATTTTTAAGCGATGAAAATGTTACAGTTAACTTTCATGAAGTGAAAAGACACTGTGATAGGGTCAGACAGACGAAAACACGGACAACACCCCAAAACAAGTTCACGGCTATTTAAATGCACACAGTTGCCATGGATACGCATTGCTAAGCCTCTGTCCTGATTGGCAGGTCGCCATGGTAGCGCTCTAAAGCGTCCTCTGCTTTATCATCTATTTCACTCTAAAAGTGACTGTAATCTACTAAATGAACATCATGCTGTATTGAAGAAGACTTGAAACTAGCGATTGAAACCAGAAACTCATTAGGAAAACATTAACTGAGGTAATAAATCAAGTGAGAAGTAGGCTCATTTTCATATAGACTTCTATACAATCAGACTTCTCTTTGCAACCGGTGGAGTTGCCTCTGCTGGACATTAGGAAGAATGCAGGTTTAAGGCACTTCCGCATTGGCTTGACTTTTCAGAGCCAGAGGCTGCATCCACTTCTTTTATACAGTCTGTGGTTCAAACACTGAAATGACCTGAAATGACCTGTAGTTATACTGTGTGTTTTTTTTTTAATTCTCTACATTTAACTGTCCCATCCAAAAAAAAACACTTAATACTGCAGTGATATATCTGATCTTATTAAGTTGGAAGTGCTAGATGTAATTTTCCATGTTTTTTTTTTTCAGTTTCAAACCCTCAGTGTTGCTAATAAGGTTCTGTCCCTGGTGTTGTTTTGCAGATATATGCAAAAAACCTGGTGAATGCGGACAGGTGCGCACTCTTCCAGGTAGACCACAACAACAACGAACTGTACTCTGACATGTTCGATATTGGGGAAGAGAAAGAAGGCAAACCTGTCTTTAGGAAAACCAAAGAAATTAGGTGTGTACGATTTACCCTTTTTCTCTTACCCCCGAATTCCACAGGGCACGTCTGCGGCGCGTTCCGGCTCCGACCCCCGGAGCTGATGGCGGCCACTCTAGTCAATGCTTGTGATTCCACCAGTCGTGCCGCAGCATGTTTCAGAAGCGGCCCAGAAGCTCTGCGCCTCTAAAAATACGCGCCTAGTCTATTTTTGACAGAAGCTGCGCTGAAGGCAGCAGCAAGCAAGGCAAGGCAAGCAGCACAGAGCAGATGGAGCCAGACAGGAAGTGGGACACAGAGCGGGACACAGAGAAGGCTAGAACATCCGGTCCATTTTCAAAAGAAAAAAAAAAAAAAAAAAAAAAGAAACCATTTAACTACGTAGCCTACTTACTCATGGTAGAAGCACAAAAATCAAGGGAAACCAGGAAAAAAACGTCCAAATTAAGAGCAAGTGAACGTCGGACAGGCAAAATAAACTTTTGTTTGTTTGTTGTTCTATTTATACATTTGCAGGTTTACACAGATTATCGCGTGATCTTGTGATTCCCGCGTGATCTTGTGATATCACAAAC
>JAOVVB010169898.1:0-11456 GCA_028570985.1 Heterobranchus longifilis | reverse complement strand
CACACACACACACACACACACACACACACACACACACACACACACACACACACACACACACACACACACATAAATTAGACCAAAATAAATTAGATCAAATATGTTGTGGTGCTCTGCCACAGCTCCTAAACATATATTCAATATATAATAATAAATAACAATAAATTAGACCTAAATAAATTTGATCAAATATGTTGTGGTGCACTGCCACAACTTACTGAAAACTCCTAAACATATATACTAAACTATACTATACTAAACATATATTCAACATTTTGGTAAAGTCAACATATATATAGTCAACATATATAGTCAGTGAAAACGCACCGCTGTAAAGGAAAGGGTGCACTGGATTTATAACACAAGACAAAACGCGAGCATCGTTGTGGAAAGGAATGCGGCACAATAATCGTTTTATCTCAGTTATATTGTTTTCTTAATCGTTGGAAGCCAAAACCTGATTGAAAATAAAATTTGATTAATCGCCCAACCCTACTGTGTATTCAAGTGCCACTTTACTGAGATGTGACTCACATACAGTATACATACAGAACTGTTATCCAGTGCAATGCATCACACAGCGTTTATAGCTACTGCTAATTTACAATGCCCGTCCCTTGAAAGGCCTTTAAATTAACAACCATAAAACATGTTCACAGGCAAAGTTAAACAATGTGGTACATTCAGTTTTCTTGTCAGCATACAATACAGACACACATACGCATTCAGACACATATATATACATATACATACATATGTCTATCACATACAACAATACATTACAATAACAAGAAAGCACATTGTAACTGTGGTTGCTAACAAGGAATCTCAGGCAATGTAGAACATTCTGATTTAATTGGGTTGTGCTAACACAGTGTAAAACAAATTGTGATTTAAGTGAATAAAACGCATGCTTGTTGTCTTGATCATAGTTCATTGTAATTCCAGATAAGACAAATCTATGAAATCTTCACCTTGCTCTATAGTTTGGCAGCAAACACTACAGAACAGTTAAACAGAAAGTCTTCTCTTTGGTACCGGCTCGTCACTCAACAGCTCACTTGTAAGGTGTGCATTCATGTGGGACTGCAAAATCGCACTGCTGCGCTGTCCAAAAAAGCTTCATTATTCCATCGCTGGTGCTCTTACTGGAGCGCGTAGTGTGAGGCTGGGTATTAAGTGCTTTCTAAACTGAAGGCTCTCTGGGGAGCTATGCGACGCTGACTCACAGCCAGGTGCTCGCTTTCACACTTTGCTCTGAGGAGAGTGGCAGATGGTTCTCTTGAATGAGAAACACACATACACACATTCCTTTGTACACACACACACACACACACACACACACACACACACACACACGCACACACACACGCACACGCACACGCACACGCTGGTGTTTTAGGACACCTGTAAATGCACACAAACACACACAATAAACCATTCAAATATCATATTAGTCCATCCTGCAACCCACTCTCCTGCTCTCCTCCTTTCTCATTTCCTCCTGTTTTCGCTTCACCTTTTCTCCGTTCTTTACCTCTGTGGTTGCTGCAAGAGGTAGATAGGCTTGTTCTGGGTAACAGTTTTTTAACCAGTGGATGGAGGGATGGGTGTATGGCTCAGTGCTTTTGAACACAGCACTACTGCCCGCCCAGTTTCCTAACATAGCCACTGGTCTTAGAAACCGAAGGACCTGATATTTAATGAAAAGAGGGGAGGCCCTGATTCAAGTCTGATGTCTGCTATAACCTAAAATGATACAGACAAGGAAATCATTATAATAGCAGCAGAGGTGTGACATTTAAATTGCAGATTTATGCCCCTTGCCTCACGATATATTTAGTTCTGACCTGCTGTTGTTCACAAGAGACAGGTTGTGACTGTAATGAGACGCTGTGTACCACGAGAGTGTCGTCCGGTGTGTGCTTTCCTAGGATTTAAAAATAATAATGTATCCAGCAATATGTCTTTTACCAAGAAAACCAGGATTTCTAGCTAAAAAATAATATACATTTTTAAATTTGAATTGCAGATAGTCATAAAATAGCACATAGTGCTTTCTGTACCTCTAACCAATAGGCAGTGCCCTGTGTTTATTAACTTAATTCCTTTTTTAGTTTAAATTAGTTAAACCCTTTAATTTAGTGGCCTGAGTTACTTTATTTGTTTTCTTCTTAATGCCCTTTAGGTCTAACTGAATAGCTAACAGTGGCAAACAAGAAAAAACACTATACTTACATACTAACCCCCAAACCACTTTTTTTTCAGATGAAAACCAATATATATGGGTATTTAGTTGTGTTGTTGATGGATTCAGGTCCATAAGTATTTGAATTCTACATGTTGTGTTATAAATATGCATATAGACTGCCCTCTCCTGGTTGAAACCCAGCTATTGCAATTGAATTTGACTATTGACTGACCTGGTGGCAAATTATGTTTTTGGGGGCAGCTTTCAGCTAAAACTCTGGGGTTCAGTTACACTTTAACAACCTTGTGGGCAACAAGCCGGCAACCAGACAGAGAAATTTAAAATAATAAACCTGTTGCAGGCCTGGTCGATGCCGGGGAACACGGTGACCAAAAACTGTTGAAGCCGTTTCACTCTAACAGAGAAAAGAAATTAAAAAGTGAGTACTCACAATACTGGAGTCAGAGACGCTGGGCTTTTCACTGGTCTTATCACTCTATTTTTTCCATCTAGAAAAAAGCAAAAACTCACATGCAATAAAAACCAAACAGCATAGGTTGTAGCTGCAGCATACTCACCAAATCCTACACTGCAACCAAACTTTTTAAAGCTGCAGTACGCAATATGTTTATGCCCAGGACTCCCTGGAAGAAGAGATCTAGTATTTCAATGGGACCTTCCTGGTTAAATAAAGGATTAAAAGTAAAATAAAATATTAACTGAACATGTTAATACTGACCAAAACTCATTACTGACCAAAATACATTGATTCTGAGAAAGACAAATAGATAATTAGTGGTTTAGAAGAAAATCTAATACAAAGATATTTAGGGGCAGATTAAGTTGTACAAGCATTTACTCAAATTTTCTGACGGTATTATTACATCATATGTTAGATTATATGGTTATGTTTTTAGTAGAACAACAACTGTTGGTACATGTCCATCATAAATAATCATTTGATCCTCTGTTGTCCAGCTATTCTAAAAACATCAATAATATATTGACTATATGGCGGTGTGTGACCATCTTTAGCCCTGACTCCAGAGGTTATAATTGCATGCAGTGGTAGCAAAGTAAAATCTGTCACATGCAGCGTGTTGTTTCGGAACAAGCCCAGGCTTACAGGCTTCTCTTCCAGGAAAAGAGTAGGTTAAGAGAATACTGATCTCAATTAACACAATTCAACCCTACTCAGACAAATTCCAAACAGAAAAATAATTAACGGAACGTAAAAATATATAAATATGTAACAATAATGCAATCATAATTGAACATGTACAGTAGGTCTCATAGGAGCTCATGAAGTTGTTTACTCTTATAAATCTTGACTCACTGTGACGATACTTGATCTGTCTCATTCTGCAAATTATGTAATTTGTCTAGTTTATTGTAAATATACTGTTTAATTTGGCTGCAAATGTTCCACTACTCTGCTGTTGTTTCTTAGCATTTCTTTATTTTTTAAAAGCACTAAAAAATAGCTACTATGTTGAGTGAAGACAGATCAGATTTTGAAGCTACATGTGGAAGAGGAAAAGGAGAGACAACGTGAAGAACAATGCAAGATTTTTCTTGTATGCATGTGCAAAGTATCAAATATGTCTCCTTCCTATACTATGCGGTATGTCAGCACTTTTAATATATACTGTATGGGGGGTTTCTATAGGGACACACTACAACAATTAGAGAGCAAGGACACTGCAGAAGACTGGGGAGCAACAACGGATGTTGGCAGAAAGAAGAGTAGTCAGGATAAAATGGACAGAGGATGTGAGATATGGTGTACAGGGATGGAAACAGAGGGCAGGGGGAGGGGGATCTGCAGTTAAAGGACCAGAGTTTTTTCCTGCATAGCTGATGATACTCTCCATTTTCTCTTGTTCCTATTTGAAGGTAGTGTGGACACTTAACCTTGATATTGTAAAAGTTATCTCTGGTTATTTATTTGTAGTGCACAGTAGAGGATGTAACTGCAGTTCTTGTCTAGTGATTATTATTGATCACAATCCACAACAGGTATTTGTATTTTTTGCAAAAAATATTGTGTAATAAATTATATTTTTTCAGTCCTTAAAAACCTTGAAGATGGAAAAACGCACATAGTGCAATGTATGCAGATGTAACAGCACAGTTTAAATCATGAATCTCCAAATAATCAGGTTTACGCTCTGGTGTTTACGCTCAGATATTTTTGACATGATGCAAGTAGTGATGCCGTTTCCAAAACTTAAAAATCCTTCAAGAACAAGAAGTCCTCATGGGTTAAAATAAATGCCAAAATGTTTATTCTATATAAACAAACACAGAAACTAGAACCGTGTATGTGAAATCTTCCTGATTACTCTTTTCATTTGTCTCTTCTTTCTTGCCCCTTTCTCTCTTTAATTGATATACTTACAGTATTTGAAGTATGTAAAGTGCAGAATTTTAACTAAGTTTTTGTTTTTTTTCATGAGAAGAACCTTGGGTTGTATTGAGTGTATATGAGGAAGAAAGAAGGCTTTGTGTCTACAGTTTGAACACACACATTAGTGTGTTCCCCCTACAGCGTCTTTGTCGTGACCCACACAATACACCCCACAACGTACATGACTTATGTATATAGCTCGGTGGGCGTGCCTCCGTTTCATTTGAATGCCCTCACAGTTGAACCATTGTCTCCCACTATCTCAGCGGTAGGATGGCTGCCTGCGAGTGGATGACTAATTCCAGCATGTGTCTTTGCACCAGGAGTTTGAAAACACAGAGGGAGAGGAGTACCAGGCAGATCTCTCCGCCCTGGCCTCGCCTTCCTCCCAGAATGGCCCCGAGGTCTACATCCTTCCCCTCACCGAGGTCTCCCTGCCTGTCTCCAAACAGCCTGGCAGATCCAGTAAGAAACTATGCAACACCATCAACACACAACACCTCTAAGTTATATCTGCTTTGACTTTTAATGACCTGTTTTTGACTTTAGTTTTTGCTTCCTGGTGTTTTTCATTTCTTCTTTTCTCTCTCATCTTCTCTCTATTCTATATTGCATATCTCCATAGTCATTATTAATTCCCCAGCTCTTTAGAAAGAGTGAATTTCTGCCATTCTAACAGACTATTAAAACAGATTTTTACTTCTCTGGAGTAGAGCGCAAGTGAATTATATAACATCTTACTGGCTGTAATGATTCGGATGAGATAAAATTGAGTACATTTTGTCTACCTTAGCTGGAACAGCCGTGGCCTCTTTCATTTGTTATCTTGTATTATACATGTCTCTTCTTTCTTGCCCTTTCTCTCAACAAGGGACAGACATCTGTCCATTGTGTAATGCGTTTAGACATCGACCTACTGCAGTGTTGCATACTGTATGTGAAAACTGCAGCCCACTGGAGAGGAAGGAATCTGACCTAACCCTATTGTACATTAGTTCTGTGTGTGTTCATAAATGCATGCTACATTACATTAACATAAATCTCCTATTTTACTTGAATCTTGCATAATCCAACATCACTACTTCAGCACATGTCCATATGAAGAGTTAATTTGCAAAAACATATAAAAGCTAGCCTGGCATCGCCAGACTAATTCGCAAATGCGTATTAGTCTGGAACCTCCCAGTTTATTTTCAATTTCCGAGGGGCGTTATCAACGGCGCAGACCAAAATGCCTCTGGACGCAAGTGGACAGACCTACAATCAACCAGAGCAACGAAACGTGACCTGCAACCAATCAGAGCAACGAAACCTGACCTGCAACCAACCAGAGCAACGAAATGTGACCTGCAACCAATCAGAGCAACGAAACATGACCTACAACCAACCAGAGCAACGAAACGTGACCTACAACCAATTAGAGCAACAAAACGTGACCTACAACCAACCAGAGCAACGAAACCTGACCTACAACCAACCAGAGCAACGAAACGTGACCTGCAACCAATCAGAGCAACGAAACCTGACCTACAACCAATTAGAGCAACAAAACGTGACCTACAACCAATCAGAGCAACAAAACATGACCTACAACCAATCAGAGCAACAAAACGTGACCTGCAACCAACCAGAGCAACAAAATGTGACTTGCAACCAATCAGAGCAATGAAACGTGACAGACAACCAATGAGAGCAACGCTCTGAGCGACGCATGTAAGTTGGAGCGGTGCTTAGTCTGTTTTGAAGCAGGAAAAAAGATAGCAGCCTGGTCACAAACTTTCTCAAATTACAGTACACTAAAATGTGTTTCTGAAAACATTTTATGCGAGAAATAGGAAATACAGTACCATGAGTTTCTGAGTTTCGTGAGCCTGGTGCTGGACAGATGTTCCCTAACTGCATTCTAGCATGACGCTCCTCTGTCAGTCATATTAGATTTAAATGGTTGTGATTGGATCGACTAGGTCCTGTGCTACAGGAAATCTGTTTGAACGGGAGAAGGCGTCAGATGTATCTGCCAGAGCAAATGAAACATGAGCTCAACAGATACGACTGGTTCCCAGGTTAGATAAAAGCTATTCTTAAAATGTATAAACCAACACCAGTTTGATTGATAGTCCCTTGAGTGCACAATAAAACAACATGATTTATGAAAATCAAAATATTTTGAGATATCTTATCAAAACAACCAAACACCAGTTTGATTGGTATTCCCTGGATTGGACTTTCTTTTTTTTTTTTAAAAGCATGATTTAGGAAAATAAATAAAAACATGTAAACATTTTTTTTGGTGTGTGAACCAATGCTTATTGGGATTTGAGATGTGCATTGAATCAAATAACAAAACATCATTAAAAGTAAACACAACTTAAATAAAAAATAGCTTTAAAAAAAATTAGTTAGCTATTAATTCATATTTTATTTAATGATTTTTTGAATGATTGTTATTTACACACACATATGCACATGCATACATAGGAGTCATAATTTCAATTTCAAATCGAAAATCGATCGAAATGAGCCTCCAACTACATAAAAAGGGAGATTTTGCAAATTAACCCTTTATATTATGTTGATGTGTTACATCCATGATCCTCCTCAGCAACATCACAGCCTGTTTGCTTTTCTTCAGGTCATTCTGCTTCAAGCCCAGCCTGTTAAAATGTGTATGCGCATCATGTATGAGAAGTGTGTGTGTGTGTGTGTGTGTGTGAATCTCAGTGTAAGCCAGATCCTGGGTGCCTCTCCCTGCATGACTCACTAGCTGTCTGCGCTGCACTGTGCTCAGCCAGCAGGGAGGTGAGTTGGGGCTCCGCTTCCCAGGATGTGAGCTCCAGCAGTGATTGGACGAGGCAGCCTCAAGCTCGCAGCCAATCACTAGCCTCCCCTCTGTCCTCCATAGCTACCGCTGTATGATTGGCCCAGGTGTTGCAGGGCGAGGAATGGATGGATGGCGAAAGGAGACGAGATTGTGAAAGAGGCAGAATGTCTCCTTTCACTGAGTCAGAGAGAATGGTCTCTTACTCATTCCTCCTTTCTTAGATAAAGACAAAGTCAAATTATTATCTTATTCATTTTTCACATGTACGTATTGTGCCTTAGAAGTATTGGGAATGTATCATTTTTGCAGCCTCGCCAGTGCTTTGCTAATATCTGATAAATTGTCATAAGCATGCAAAATTATGTTAAATAAAAATATGTTAAATGATGAGGAATTATATCATAAGTCAAAAGTATTACATCAATAAGCTGCAGGCCAAAGACTAAGCAGGCTCCTCCATACATATTAACATCATGCACGTCATAAATTATTCACCCCCACGCTGACATACACATGATGAAAATGAGTCTAGTAACTGCATGTTGAACAGAAACACCAGTTGTATAGTTTATACTCGAACCATGAATGGCGTATTCTATATCACTTGTATGAACACACAACGTTTGCCATTAATCTGACAGTCCTGCTTTTCACTTGTTGGTCTAATCTTTTATTCAAGAGGTCGTGCAAAGCCTTCAAACACACCACAGAGGCTCGATGCATCAAAGTGAGTGTGTGAAGCAATCGTGTGTGTGTGTGTGTATCATTCCACGGGGTCCACCGATCCCACAGTCTCACTGCACCCCACCATCTTCTCTGGGAATGCCACGAGTAGGACGGGAATGCACACTCACGCTCACACATTCCACATTGGGAATAATACCACTTTTTAATTCCTCTCCGGGTGGAGGCTCGGGGAGAAGTGTGGGTCTGTTATCACCGTGACAACCTCTGCCCAGCGTTCCAGTGGAGAATGGGCCTTGTGTGTGTCTTCACATGAGTGTTTGCGTGCCTCTGTGTGTGTGTGTGTGTGTGTGTGTGTTTGGTCCACTGGGTACCAGGAGATGCAGCATGAGCGTGTGAGTGAGCGAGCCAAACAATGGCTCCGATTTAGGCCGGCTGGGCAGTGGGCGAGCATAAGGCCGGGCTGAAACGTCCGTGGAACGCACCAGTGGAGGACTGGCATTATGGGCAGAATACAGTGAGGGGTCTGTGACAGAATGAGGAGAGACAGGGGAAGGGTGGTGGCATGCACCAGGACCTAAGAGTGGGGAGGGGAGGCTTGAGATAGGGGTGGCGAGTGTGTATGACAGAGGTCTTTTCTGCATCCGACAGAGCCGTGTTTGTGTCCTGTTTGGCTGAGGAATGCTGCTGTCCTGGGTGACAGGGGGGCATTATGTGGGCCTTATGTCACTACTGGGTGTCTTGAAGCTGCACACAGAGCTGGCGCGTCAGACGGCACACTACCAACATGCGTGACGGTCACATCAGGCGTGATACATGACCAGAAAATCTCAGCGGCCAGGGCAGAAATGGTCCTGCACGGAACGTCGGCAGATTGGGCCGCTGACTCGAAGCTGCGATACGCTTCCACCTCGCTCAGATATAAATCTGTATAGCAGGAACCAAGGATTTGGGTGTTTGCTCGACAGCTGGAGAGCTCTAGACGAGGACAGTGTGTGTGTTTTTGTGCGTCCCAGTTGGAGGATGAGCTCGGTGCAGACTGGGAGAGGCAGCCTGGCGAGCTTGTTCAGCTGTGCAAGGGCTCGGAGGGTTAAATCCTGCCGAGGCTCTCTCACACACACACACACTGCGACCGTGGGCTTTTTCTCAAAAAGATACACACAATGAGGCTAAGACGGGTTGGGGCTGGGGCCACGGGCTCTCGGTTCTCACACTCTGAACCAGCGTCTCATCCCTGCCTGGGATTCGGACTCAGTCCCTGTCTCGGCGCTCAGAGTGGCTGGCCGCTCCACTGCTCCGCCATCGTCTTTCCACTCACCATCATCTCCATTCTTGAAATATGAGGATCCATGGAGGTATTTGAATTTTTGAATTTGTGCACGACTTGCTGGCTCTAAGTTTCCTTGATCTTGTAGATGCGTGTTTAATGCAGCGGGGAAGTTGGGTTTATTTGCCTTCAGGCAATCTCTTCTTTAGTTGATGTGACTTTTTATTTCGGAAAATGTACATTTATTGTTGGCTGAGAGTCTATTATTGCTCTTCTTAACTCTGTCTGTGATGTTTCCCTGTCCTGTAGTGCTCCATTTCTGTTCAAGTCCCAACCATCTATTTTTCTTTTATTTATTTGATTTCTTTTCAGAAGTTTCTTTTCTCTTAATCACTTCTTTCCAACTACAAGTCTCCTTTTATACCCCTGTCTAAAAGTAATCTCATGTCTTTCTTACTGTTCCTTTCCAGTCCAGCTGCTGAAATCATCAGCCCTTGGCCGCCATAGTCTACTCTATCTCAAGGAGATTGGACATGGCTGGTTTGGCAAGGTGAAACATGTTGTTTTTTTTTTTCTCTTAAAACATACACACAATCACAGCGTGTTTTTTGTGTCCAGAGACGCACCACCTTTGTACTCATTATTACGTGCTACCTGCCTCCGTCCTCACTGTATTAACTGTATGTGCTTTCTACTCTGTGAGGAATGCGAGGGTAATGTGATGATGATCTCATTCTAGCGAGGCTAATCTTTGGCTCTTGTGTTAAGGAGAGGAGTTGAAATTCACAGTCACAGTAAATTCCTCACAATTTACTGTACAGTACATGCTGCTATAACACTTCTAGGTTTGCCCACACTTTAACCATTCTCCTTTTTTCCTCCCTCACTTTGTAACCGCACGTTGATGCTGCTCAGGTTCTGCTGGGCGAGGTCAACGCGGGCCTCAGCACCACCCAGGTGGTGGTAAAGGAGCTGAAGGCCAGCGCCAGTGTCCAGGATCAGATGCAGTTCCTGGAGGAGGTGCAGCCATACCGGTCAGTTCCCTGAAACATCAGAGAACACACAGTGACAGCCCTTTAGCCCATGAATAGCACCACGTAGCAATAAAACAAGAATGATCCGATTATTTATTGTATGTACAGTTTGTGCATTCTACTCAAATCCTGTTTCCTCCACCAGGTCCCTCCAGCACCCCGCCCTCCTGCAGTGCCTCGCACAGTGCTCAGAGGTCACTCCTTATCTGCTGGTCATGGAGTTTTGCCCTCTGGTGGGACACACTTTAACGATTCTGTTTATTCAGCTCTTCCCACATACCTCATTATTTTCCTTCTTGGTACATTGTTGTTGGGATTGTTCATAAACGGTCAGCTTACGACCTCATTCCCTGTCTCCTCTCAGGGTGATCTGAAGAGCTATCTGCGCAGTTGTCGGGTGGCTGACTCCGAGACTCCCGACCCGCTGATCCTCCAGCGAATGGCGTGTGACATTGCCTCAGGGCTTCTGCAACTCCATAAATACAACTTTATACACAGGTGCAGTACATGTCAGTCAGTCCAGCTCTACTTCCCTTCATCAGTGTGACTGTCAATGCCCTAGAAAGGAAGCCGAATGCTCTGTGCGCCCCCCGCTGGCCTCTCCCTGCAACAACATCCTGGTGCTGCCTGAGTACTTGTCACAAACTCCAGCATCAGTGATTTTGTTGCCGGGGGCGAGCCCCTCTCGCTCTCTCTCAGCCATCTGGTGGTGGCTGCCATAGCAACCAATCAGTGGCAGCCAGGCATGTGCGGAGGAGGTGAGATTAAACACGGTGACTTAGTTTAGTCTGTGTCTTCACATGGTCAGGTAAGAAGAAACAGTACATGATACATGTACATATTTCATGATATGATTTAATTCATGCTGTGGCTACATAGGATAATCATAATGCTGTGAGACATATTCATTATGGCACATAATATCTTTATCTTTATTTGTCTTTATTTGTTAAATTGTGATCCCTTACAGTAGTTACTTCTTAAAAAATGCTGTATCAAAATCAAAAAACTGTATAATAGCTACTGTATATCCCCCCCCCCCCAACCCC
>JAOVVB010169868.1:0-11457 GCA_028570985.1 Heterobranchus longifilis | reverse complement strand
GGGTGAGGGGGGGGGGGTGCGGTATATAAGGCAGCGGGTAGTTAAGTGTCGTTCTGGACGTTTTCTTAAGCAAAGTCGAGCCAAATGACTCCCCCTGCCCGTCTAAAAATAGAGCCCCCGTCCCTACGCCGCGGAGAAGAGAGCATCCATCCAAAGACGTGACACGTCTGAACACAGAGGGGACACGGAGCTCGATAAAGAGGACATGCTACTGCAGCGGTTGCTATGAAGACACATGCGGATGAACAGCACCCATTCTTGGGAATTGGGACAAAACCTTGTTTTTTGGGGGTTATTTTTTCATTTTTACTCTTCAATTATGCTGGGAAATATATATTTAAAAAGTTAGGGCTGGGTACCGAATTTCAATTATGGCACCGACTGAATTGCTTCACAATCGAGTATTGAAAAATGCAGTGTCATTCAATACCACATTTCAATAATTCAATGATTTCGGAGGCTTTTAACACATTTTTTAAAAATAGTTTGAAGTTGTGAATTCCTGTCTGGGACAAGATTGTTTTCTGGTGCAGGGCAGGTTTAGAAGTATAACAAATAAATAAAATAAGACATTTTCTAAACATTTTATCGCTGCCACTTTTTTTCAATATCATGCACAATGGTACGTTTATTTTATTTTTTTCTTACTTCTTTACAAATTTATCTTTATTATTATTCTTCTATTAGGCACAACAACCTTATTGCAATTGTTTTTTTTATTTAAAAAAAAATACTTACTTTAAGTATACTTTTATATTTTATATTCTTTATTGCTGTCACGATACTTTTTTTCTTCTGGATTAATAAAGTTGTATCTTATCTTAAATCATATTGATTTCACATATATATATATATATATATATATATAAAAATCCTTTAAAATACATTTTCACAAATGAAAATAGAATTAGTGTGCTCCCAATTCTCTCAAGAATGGATGACAGACATGCAGACTGTTTAAAAAGAGCCGCTGATCTCTGGTCATGAGCTAATCTACAGATACAGATGCAGAGAGTGTTTCAGACAGAAATATGGATCAGCACACACAGACGTATAAACATCCTCCTGTAAACAAACAGCGATCCGTCAGAAGGCAGACAAACTACTTCCTGGCTGCAGCGCCAGTCTGCTTCTAATGAATATGATTAATAAAGCACCACCGGGCGACATTAAAAACCAAAAGCAAGCCATTACATATTAAAGATGTACCCGACTTACTCGACATAGTAGCTGCCGTAAATGGGGTCATCGATTTTCTCCCAGCCGTACGGAAGCTCTGTAAAAAAAAAAAAAAAAAAAAACAACCAAGAGCAGTGAGACAACAATAATGAAGGACTTGTTTATTCGATGAACTAGCAACAGAATATTGATCTCACATGAAAACATCTTTGTGGCAGAATTAGTTTACAGCATCATCTTACTGTCGGTAATTACCATGAATTTGATGGTGCGATAATATGTTAACTGGAGGGATTGTTGTTGTTCTTTCCCAGGCTTGGGAATAATCTGAAATCTTATCTTTTATAAAAATTGGATGGTGACAAGACATGAGATAAAAAAAACACACACAAAAAAAAACTGTGTTTTCTCAGCTACTTGTCAGATTGATTGATTTAAAGAGGCTACTGGCTCTTTTAAAGCTGCGCATCAAATGCATCCCTCTCCAAGAAAAAGTTGCAAAATAACACCAAATATTGATAGATCTAGTGGTTGAATTTAAGTCAGTTAAATATGTATGAGCTGCATCTTTTCCATGCTGTAAATATTGTGTTTTGATGTGAGAACGTTGCATAGATTAACAGCTTTAACTAGAACAAGCACAAACCACGGGGGTGTTGAACCCTCACAGTATCAGCTGCTACATATTTCTATTGGTGTTTAACAGTTTGACTCTTAACAAATGCAACAACGCAATTACCGACAAACAGCACATGACAGTCGATTACTGACAAATGACGGACAGATCAAACGGCACGAATGCCGTGAGAAGAATTTGAATGACGCATAAAAGTATGAATGTCAAATCCAACTTTGCATTCATCGTTTTAAAAAAGGAAAAATCATCAAGTGTGCACAATGACATGAATCAATCAAGTGCCAGGAAGAGACACAGAGAACCAAGAATTTCATTGCTCTGATAACTGTTATTACTGCATATGACAATAAAGTCTTTGAATCTTTGAATCACCATGGTCTCAAAACACTTTACAATAAAACAAGCAAATAAGATAATAAAAGTTAAAAATATAACAACCACATTAAAAACCTCAATGTTAAAAGGGATGTTACAAGTGAAAATGTGCTGATTTAAATCCAGCTGTGTCTTTGCAGTGTGGACAGTGTGTGCAGATGAACGGTGTCTGGCTTCCATGGCCGCAGCGCACAAAGCTCGCACGGAGGGTTTTGCATCATCTGGCGAATCTTAGCGGACCTCCGCTGCACCGCTCTGCGCGATGCGGCCATGAAGGCATAACAATGCAAGCATACTGATGATTAGCGCCTAATATTTAGCATGCTAACAGTTGCTAATTTGCACTGAACACAAAGTACAAATGAAGCTGATGGCAATTTCATTAGTTTTGCAAATATCTGGTCATAAACCAAACTGACATTTTGACCTGACGGTGGCGCTAAATGAATAATCAGATGATTGGCAAAGTTATAAGAATTTATTCTCCGGGGACCATGAATATCTGTAGCAAATTTCACGGCAATCTATACAATAGTTGTCGAGGCTTTTCACTCAGAAGCACAAATATCAACTTGCTGGTGGTGCTAGAGGAAAAGTCAGGGGATCACCAAAAGACGTGTTATTTGAAGATTTATCCTCTGGGAAGCATGAATGTCTGCATAAAATGTCAACCCCTTCGACAGTTGTTGAGATATTTAAGTCTGAACCAAAGTGGAGGACTGACCGTTAGCTAAAAAGCACCTGCTCAGATTCAGGAAACAGCTTCAACTTGGCATTTCCGAAGCAGCCTCTAACTTTTCGAAAGCGCCGTATGAATGCAAAGTCAAAGATATTTCGTCTCTCTCAGCCTCTTTCTGTACGTGGACTGTACTGCAGAACATGCTGCCCCTTTGTTCTCAGCGATCAAAGCTCTTCCTCAAACCCCCGGCAGTCATCAGTCATACTGGACAGGATTTTCAAAGTTGCCCTCTCCTCTTCTCTTCGCCCACAGTTCACTCACAAAACTAAGGATTCCCCTGTTTGCTCTCCAGGATAATTAGAATTTAAAGCACATTCCCAAATGTGTTTTAGCATAACAGCATGATCATTCAAAACCAAGTTGGGTACAGAGTGTTGGAGAATGCTGCTGCTGAAATAAAAATCTAAGCTGAATCTGAAGCACCGGAGCTCGGGGACAGCGTGTTCTAGTGCAGCTTAGAATCAGACCAGCTTTGATTCGTGACAATGCGAAGTTAATCAGGATGAGAGCGGAGATAAGAGCAGAGAAAATGCTTCCTCGTCAGAAAGAGAAGCAACCAGAGGGAGCGCTAAAGCACCCCGGGCTTCCGAGGGCCATACACAGGGATCCTACACCTTCTTAAACATTAAATTCAATGAGTTTTCAGGGACTTTCCAGGCGCAAATCCCTCAAATTCAAGGACCTAACAAGGCATGCAGAATTATTTTTTCCTGCCGCTGGTTTGCCATAGACCCGCCCTGCTGTGCTGTGATTGGCTGCTACTCATCACACCGATGCATCAAGTCAGGGGTTGAGGGGTTAAATGGATCTTTTGTATTTCATTATTTTTTAATGCAACTATGTATGTACTTACCCTCAAAGAGGAAAATAAAAATAAAAAAACATTTAATTATAAAACTACAAACTGGGGCGCCCTATATTTATGGATTCAAACACTTTTAATGACCCATGTATATTTATGTCTATTTTCTCAAATTCACAAACTCTCAAGGATTTCAAGGACCCGTGGGAACCACGCATACGTATGTGACGGATAAAATATACTGTATGGACATCGCATACATTTCTTATTACTGCGTGGCCTAGTTTAAAAGCCCAGGAGATATCTGTGCATACAGTCCTCCCACGCAGAGCAGAAATATCAAAACAATGCTCGTGCACGTGCCATATGCCCCCATCCCCTCAAAAACAAATTATTAAACTTTCAGTAGGACGGACTATTTTTTGCCAGCACACTTAGTAAAATGCATACTTACCACTCGCACACACACATGGCTGTGAGTGATATAAGAGAGTGGTGAGAGCAGGCTGACAGCCCACAGGAATACCTCCTGTGAACACTGCAACATTCCTTAGCCCCATCTCCACTCATTAAATATGAAAGAGGGTGTTTCATGTTCTCACCTTTACCGGGTGCCACACACAAATGCACATACACACACATTATGTTACTTACTTTATACACACACACTAAGCCCCTCCATCATTTTGCATATGCACACACACACACACACACACACACACACACACACACACACACACGCGCCAAGAGGAGGAGATCAAAGGGCTGTCGTGTATTTCAGCAGTCTTCTTATGAAGAGCTTTTCTATTAAAATGTCCACAGGAAGAGCTGCAGGAAGCCTTGAAATGTCTCTGCTTTCAGGAGCAGGGAGGAGGGCACACAGACTCTACAAACCAAGTAGCACACAGATTTTTTTTTTGGAGATAAAACTAAAAATGAGAGCACCCTAAATGTCGATGATAAATATTTAAAATCTGTACGGTGGCCTGATTGCTTGTGTTTCTGCTGGACTTCCTTTTAGAAATGTCACTGTTTTTCCATTATCTCAGCAATTAAAGGAATAGTTCAACATTTTGGAAAAATGTGCTTTTTGAGTTAAAGATATATTTATGTAACATTACTGCATTACAATGTCTAAAAATGACTAGACCTAATGTTATATATTTTGTTGGGTTGTGTACTTTATTATTGATTATCCCAAATGTTTCCACCAAAGTTATTTTAATCAGGACATGCGTCGTGTCTTTATGCGCAGAACGCCTGTCGATTGCGTCATCACATCCCCCTTTACACGTGTGTCAGGAGTCGTGAAAATGAGTCAGAAATTAACTTCTCATCTGGTTTCAAGCCACATTTTTACGAAACACTTTTTTAGATCTTGGTGGCTTTATACTATATATTTTAACCTGGAGAAGAACTTTTTCCATCAGACATCTGGATCTGAAGTTATCAGAGAAACAAACTGAGCAAAGGTTAGCAGCAGCTAACTAGCTAGCTCTGTTTACACATTCTCCAACCTACAGCACCGACGCGCTGAACTCGGCTGAACTGCGTCAGAAATCACAGCAAGAAACCATGTCGATCTGTCCGTTAACGTGTAGCTAGCATTAGCAACAAAGCTAGCAACAAGGCTCGTGCTAGCAGCCAGCAACAAACATACATGTTTGATTCTTTTATACAATGAGAAACAAACAGGAAGCTGCTGATAATATATCGCCTGCTGCTGTCGAGGAGCCTGCCGATTGTTTCTGCTTTGGACAGTAGCACAGCTGCTGCGGTAGCTGTGATGCTAAAAGGCTAAAGCTCATCAGCAGCAGGTAACATTATCATCGACAGCCTCTTCTATAAAACTCCAGCTGACAGCAGACCTGACATGAACACATACTTCACTGCGGGTGCTAAAAGGAAGCCTGGACCAGAAACCCACGTTTGTTTCTGGCTGATCCTGGTTTTCTTGTAGCTCCTGGTGTGTTGGTGTTAGCTGTTAGCAACAGGTTATCACTAGCAGCCTGCTATTGTCCAAAGCATAAACAACCACATAAACTATAAACCCTGATCTCAGTGCTACAATAAAGGTAAAACTCCCGGTAGTATTAATAAATAGGCAGGTTTTACTGTTCTAGAAAGATGTTTATAGTCTATGAACTCTCTCGTCCCGGAGCTTGTGCCGTAAAGTGAGCCTTCATTTTCCCGGGAGTTCGTACCCAGTGTCACACAGTGAAAGCGACGGCTTATAGGGAACCAATCTAAACGCAGATGGTGTCATTGGTCAATAGCAATTATATTGTGCAATCAACATTTACTTCCTAATGATAAGTTAAAGCAGAACAGTTATCTGTAGCTGCTTTAATATAGATGTTGCTCTGTAATGTACCGGATGTTACTGAGCCTGAGCATGGACTGTAGGACTCTTCTCCACTGCTACTGTTACTGAATTAAATACAGGCAGATCATATTAGCAGCCAGGTGTCAGTAGCAAACAATGCTATTTGCACCCAGTTTTGTTGCCTAAACTGCAAAAATAATAAGTCAGCTAAGTGTCTGATGCATCTCAGTCCAGATGCTGAAATCAGATTTCAAAATGTCTTTTGCGTAACTCGCAACAGGATAAACAACGACAAATCCAGAGTGTCGGAAGTGCTGAGCAGAGTCCATGCTGCATAGCAGAGCACTATGGAGGAGGACGACAGTCTGTGCTCAGACGCTGAAAGAAATGGTCTGAACTGTGACTTGACAGCACGATTGTTAGGAGGGTGAAATAATGGACGTCCATTTCTCATGCTAACGCGTTGGAAAGCTGCGTCACCAGCGTAGATTTGAGTCCTTCTGACCTTGTTTTATCTATCGGGTCACCAAAATCTACTTTTAAAAGATTTCCATATCAATTGAAGTGTCACCTTTAATAAAGTCTAAGAAATATTACATACATTGTATCTTTATATCTGAAATGATCTTGTTTTTCAGAAAAGTAATACATTCTGGTAAAAAAAAATCTGAAAATGTCAAAGTCCAAATCATACCGGTGTAGCAGAATGACCGACGCCCACGTCGTTACCACGGCAACCCATGCAGCTAGGTTGGTGGTGTCTGGACACACAAATCCGATCCGATCACTTGTAAATAACAGGTCTGTCTAAAAGATCTGATTTGAGAAACAAATCACATTTGCCTGCAGTCTGAACGCAGCCATAGACACTCCTTTATATAAATTATCCTGTAA
This sequence comes from Heterobranchus longifilis, assembly GCA_028570985.1. Taxonomy (NCBI): domain Eukaryota; kingdom Metazoa; phylum Chordata; class Actinopteri; order Siluriformes; family Clariidae; genus Heterobranchus; species Heterobranchus longifilis. The sequence continues at coordinate 4,505 of JAOVVB010169868.1, read as the reverse complement.
TTGTTACTTGTGGCCAAAGTGGCCACTATTCAGCAGTCTCGCTTTCATGTGCTTGCTGCAGCGAGTCCCACACACACACACACACACACACACACACACACACACACACACACAGAGAAATGCTGTTACTTTCACTGAGCAGTGCACTGATAAATGCTGAACTTAGATCTATTGTCTCTTTGCTCGCTCTCTTTTCTGTGGCTCCTCTGAGTGTCGTCTATAACCTCTCTGTCAGCAGCCTGCAATGGAGTTAACTCAGGACAAGAAGAGATAGAGAGAGTGGAGAGTGTGTGTGTGTGCATATGCCATATAAAGTCGGCACTGCTTATCACTGCCATGCTGCATGCGTCCACGAAGGAAATGTCAAGCTGGTGTGAAATTTTCAGGTAGGAGCTCTTCTGACGGAGCCCCAAAGCTGGTGGAAAAATGTTTGCAATCTGTAGTCATGACACAACATCCATCCTGCAGTCACAGGTGGAGGGCCACTTATGACCAGCAGGAGGCATCCTGGCATCTTCCCCACACTCTCTCTCCCCCAGAGCCACTCAATAATATCTCTATTCTTTGCCTTATTTCCCCTCCTTCTTCTTCTTCTCCTCCGTTTCCATCTCTATCCTCAAGTATCCTCTCATCAGTCACACAGAACAGGCCTTTTTTTGAAGTTTTCACAAGCTTGTGCATTTTTTATTCTGCATTTTTTTTCCCCCTAATTTGGTCAGAGAAATAGGTTGGCAAACCACACAGTCTGTTTCCTTTATTCATTCTTTCTTTTCATCCATCTTTTGAGGAGCAAACCGGCTGAACCGAATCATTTTCAGCGCCTCGAGCCTTTTGTAGTCACCAAAAAAAATTAAAGTCCTTTTTCTACTGGATACTGCACTGTGCTGGGCTTCATTTATCATGTCACCTTTGAATGCAGCGCACATTCCTGCAGTGAGTTTACTGCGAAAAACTTCCTGTGACTGATTAATGAAAGTTTCTCCTGGTCAATACGGGCACAAAATCCACTGTGTGATGTTTAGAAACACTGATTCGAGGACGCACATTCGACAGCACAGTCCAGTGTAAATATGCAATACACAGACGTCCGGCGAGCACATAAATGTAGTTTAGTAAGCTGTTGTTGTGAGCAGTGGATACTGCAGCAGAACTCTTTCTTTCTAAGTAAAAATCCAACCTCAATTATCTCAACCTCAAACTGAAAGCTAAGCTGGAAAGTCTCTAAAATGCCACCACAGTCAAAGAAAATGTGACGAAGTCATGAAACTGGCCTTAATTATCTGAGTTTCCTTCCTGAAATGTCACTGAATTCACAGATGTATATTTTAAAGGTACAATAACTATGATTTCGATATCACACAGTGCACACAGGTTGATCTTCTTTGATTAAACCTCAGTAAAATATCAATAAATTCAGATTCACAGACATTGGTACTCCCCTGATTTAGCATTACACTCCTAACATTGTTTTTTAAAAGAAATTGATCAAAAATCGACGCAGCAGAACAAGAGATATTGTCTTTTTTCTTCTTCTTCTTCCTTGTCAAAATCTGGCTCCTACATTATCCACAATTCAACTCCACTGCCGACAGCTGGGTCGGAGATTCATGTGTGTTATGCTAGCAGCAGCTAACGGAGTCTCGAGCCGCTAGCCTCAAGCAGAGACGAGGAGCGGGCTGCAGAGGTACGTTAGCTCACTTCTTTCTAACTTTTATTTTCAAACTTGTACAAGTCACTTGAGGCAATTTATCAGACTTCACACTGCTCCCTCCACTTCATACAACTTTTTTTTTTTCACAATGCATTAGTAACTAGACTCCCTAAGACCTGTACAACTTTGATTCTCCTTTAACAAGACAAAAGCTGCGTCTCAATTTGCCTACTTCTGTTCTTACACTTGCTATTTTGAGTGCAGGTGCATTCACACTGACAAGTACGACAAAATGCAAAGTACCCGCATGGACACGACTCAAAGGTCGCCATCTTTGCTACGTAGCGGAAGCTACAGGATCGTATTCTCAAACGTATGAAAATGAGGAAGCTGCAGCGGTTGCGATTGAAACGGCAAACACCACAACTACACAAATGTTAGTTGGATGTGATATGATTGTTATCCTTGTGCTAACAAATACATACAGAGACATACAGAGAATGAATGCCATAAAACTTTATTTTATTATCTAGTTTGACAGTCACTGAAAAACAACATAAATAAACTACTTTAAAGTACTTTTTTTTCTGGGTACGATACCATTTATTACATGGTATCTGATGTATAGATACCAGCACTTTAGACAGTATCGGTATCGGAACAACTCTAATTGTGTGCACCAAATTTCATGTCATATTTGATCTCGTCTGTATGGAGCTGTTATGAAGATAAAGCCAGCAGACCTAATAGATGGAATAAGAAATTACATGCAGACATTATTAGTTGTTTCTGTAGCAGGGACAGAACCTGCTGCCCGCTTTCCTAACTGAACATTAATACGCTCAGACCACCTGTGAATTCAATTCCCACCATGTTCAAAGTGATGTATAGCCGTGTTTGCAGAAAAATGAAGCCATTTATTTTAAGATTATCCAGGGTTGCAGGTCCACCGTGAAGATCAGTGGAATATTTACTGGCGGAAACCTCGGCTAACCTTCTGATGGCTCGAACAACCCCTATACTGCATAATGCTCTTTTTTAATCTTCTATCCTTTTATTCCTATCACTATTATTTTTTCCCCACATATAAAATAGGGCTAAAGTTACTGACTGTGACTCAGACATGATATTTTCAGAGGACCTGAGCCTCAATATTTCCTCAATTACTATAACCTATGATTCATAAACTCAACAAAAGAACCATGTGTCTGTGTGCTGATAATCACTATCTGTCATTGTCGCAATCAAAAGCACAATCAGCAAAGAAAAAGACGCTGTGTGCTTTGTGGGAAGCTAACTGGTCCTGTCAGATTCAATATCTTCTGAGCCGTCTGAGCGTGTTGATGGTTAAACATGACTTGGTGGAGAAAATCTCACCTGCAATATGAGCGAATTAGAGAGAGGGGGGAGTGAGGTGGAGGGTAAAAGGTTGTCTAAGGGTCAGAGGCTGGACCAGCACATGCATGTGCACACGGCTGAGGCGATGCACATTCCTGCAGATGGAGGCTATTGCACTGATCTACAGGTGGCGATAACGCGCCAAGAAACGCAGCAAAACACCAGCAGAGGCAGGGAAGACGACGACTACGAGCGAGTAAACATGGTTTTTTAATAATGCAAACTTTCGAGAAACAATGCATTTTTTATGAGGAAGCAAATGGTCTCGGACCACAGTTTTTGGATTGATGACCAAAGAGATTTCATCGTGATTCATGACTGTCAACTTTCACCCGGGACCGACCTAAACTGCACAGGGCCATTACTTAAGACGCCCTGATGCTGTGTTTTAATCTTTAATCTAATCATTCTTTAAATACAAAGAATGAATGACAAAGAACTTTCTTTTATTATCTACTTTGACAGTCGTAAGGTCGTAACGTAAAAAGAACATAAATAAGTATATAATCTATTTGGAAGTAGATTTTTTTTCATGGCTAAGTGACGTGGTATGGGATCCGTGTATAGACTACAAGCATTTTATGCAGTACAGGAGGCATTTCAGATACTGGTATCGGAACAACTCTCATGGAACAACACAATATAGACAGGAGCAGGCAGACATTGTATAGCCACATACCTTAAATATGTATCTATTAGGCCCGAGTAATGTTTCTGCATATGCTTACACATGCTCAGTATGTGTGTATGTTTCCGTAGCTACATCCTCCACATGCTAAGGATCCCTGAGGACAAATGCACACGCTCAGTCATACTAAAAGCTGTCAGATAATCATATGGCTGAATGTCTGTTTAGAGTGATAAAGCTGCTTTGACGTAGATTGATGCACTGAGATATACCGTCATACTTTCACAGGCCAGCTGACATTAACCACCAGTGCATTTTTTTTTCCTGCACTCTTGCTTCAAGTCTTTTAGAAGATGATTAACAAACCAATACATCTCCACGGTGACAGGGAAAGTCAATGCAACAGCCACGGCTCTGACAACAAATCTGTTAATTGTGTCACTTTCTGGCAACGGTGTTCTCCTCTGGTGTGTAATGATCCATTTCAATGAGCTCCGGTGTTTTTTGTTTTTTTTCTCCCCTCCTCCACAACTTGTTTTCCCGTTAAATGCACCTCTGCGCCGCAGAGAGAAATGCATGTCCTTACGTTCCCTCTACTGCACCGTCCCACCGGTCTCTGTCTCAGAGCGAGCAGACAATAGTTAAGCTGCAGAATAAAAATGAGGAGAAAAAAAACCCCCAGAATTCACAAGCTTGTAGCTTATCAGGACATTCCAGGGACAGACGGAGACGTACTGAACTGTGACCTGGCACTTATTCTCTCCACTTTTGCCTCCAAAGTTCTGGTTTATTTGGCGAGCTCAATGTGAAGAAAAAAAAACAACTTAC